>JAVVLW010004733.1:0-11194 GCA_034401795.1 Chaetoderma sp. LZ-2023a
AGGAGACGATAAGAGTGGTTGACAGCGCTCATCGCTGCCCTCACACCCTCATCGCATAGGGACAGGACTTCTTCCTGGTGTACCTGAGACTTGTCCACAAGTGCCGGACCGGGGTGACCCGGCACGGCACTCTGGACGCCCAGTACCCATCGGTCATCCTCCGTGACCGACGGGACTACACCATACCTGTCGTATTCCCCCCGCGGAATACGACATCTTGCCCGCACCTCCATGGAGGCCGCAGGGAGCTGACCCTTGGTCATCAGTTGTTTGCTATAAATAGCATCCAACCATTCTATGAACCGTGGATCCAGTCCCACTGACTGGATCCGGGCCGCGGGCAAAATCCCCGTCCTGATCGACGCAACCGACGGACGGGGCGCATCTTCATCGGCCGTGGCCGAAACCACAGACGGGTCAACCCTGGCTAGCCACGCCAGAGCATCTGACCAATCTACCTCCGATGAAGACACCCCCGCAAACACGTCACCCGTTGACGTGCTCACGGGTCTGCCAGCCACGGCCTCCCAGCAAGGAGCCACGGCTGACACGCCAGGCACTCCGGTACCACACGGTTCCGCCGCCACCCCATGAAACACTCCGGTCCATGGGGTAGGTCCGCACGGAAACCGTACGGACCCGTAGCAGTCGCGGAACCATAGCCGGACACGGGCGCCCACGGCACCCCACGTCCGACTGCCGGACCAGGCGGGATAGGTGAGTACCACGCCCGGCCCGGCACACCCGTTCTCGTGACGGCTGGTGCCAAACCAAGCCGCACGGAACCGGTGCACGGTAACGGATTTGCCTCAGCCACAGGCGGAGCCGCTGACCTGGCTTGCGCCAAACCAGACAAATGGAGGCCGGTTCCGTCTAGGACGGAATCAACCTCCATATTCTCCACCTGCGGCTTCACGGGCCGCAGCAACCTCTCCTCCTCGGCCTCCTCGTCTTCAGACTCCGAAGAGTCGTCACTAGACGAGTCAACCGTGGAACCGTCCTGGCGGACGGCTCCCACACCTGACGGACCGGCCACCGCTACTGGACCACCCGGAGGTGGCCGCAGAGAAACAGAAACCCGTCTGGCCGAAGCCAGACGGGACTGCCAGGGGGCCGTACGAGACGGCCCCCTCGGTAACCAGTCCAGAATCCTGTCCGAGGACAGGATCCGTACCAGGCATGGGGAGAAACTGCCCCCCAACCTTTGGTAGCAGGGACGACACCAGCGTGGTCAGAACGCTATGCAGAAAAGCCCTGCAGAGCCGGACCAAACCACGCCGGCGGTGCCATCTCCGCCACCTCCAGCTGGGGACGTGGAGCACCCGCACCGGCCGAACCGGGCGCTCCACGATTTACTCTCGGACCGCCTGACCCCGCGTCAGACCCAGCCAAGTCCTTCTGGGCAAGGAACTTAACCATCGTTTCGACGGACCACACTGCACAAACATTACACCTATGATCTATATTACACAGGGCACACATAAAACAGACATGGTCCTTGAACATTACACGGACAAACTTATGGCAGTCGTCACATGATGGCGGGGCTGGCTTGGCCTATAAAATAAGCACAAACCTACAATAAACAAGCGGAACGAGACCCGGATGGAAGGCAGACAATTAATTTTCAAATAATTTGACTCATAAATTAACCGTAACCTCCCCGCACCCCACCCCGCCACGTTACAACAACGATCGCATTGATTATGACGACAAGTACGCGGCGGGCACAACACACCCATAATAGATCCTCCAGGATGTGTAACGGCTCCAGGAATCATATCGCATAGCATTCAGGGTATATTTACTAATCAATATAAATTATACTCCTAACGAACGCAGCACGATATGTGAAGAAAACAACAAAATGTATAACAAAACTGCTGTCTCACACGGTAAAACCGCAGACCACACATCTACTCAAGAATTTTGAAACCACCGATCATTGCAAACCGATCGTGATCGCACGTAAACTTGATCATTCTAAAGTTTCTGGTACCATTTTTAGTACGCAGCACCCAGAATAAGATGCGCGAATTAATGAAAAAATTTTCTTCACATAAACATCCGAGCAACCGGGTGTGACGTCACCCGCTCGGATTCTACGGAGAACGACGTCAGCCGATATTCGTGTTAGAAATACCGTAGCAAACACCTATTTTCATATCTGCCGATCGCCTGTTGGGGTTTAAAGAAGGCGATCGTCTGGCATATATCGTTGTTAGCACACGTCCCAGATTCTATGGGGACAGAAATTGGAACATGCGACACAACGAAATTTAGAGACCTAAGTCTTTTAACTATGGATAATAAAGAACAATACAACCTGGTTGTCTTGGGCGGTATTCTCCATAGTCCTTAGTTAATCCTTTCAGAACACACAAACTATCACTGATTAAAGACTTAGATTATTTTAAAACACTAAAATCCTTAATGCAAAAAGCATGTATTGCTCTTGTCGCTATGCAAACAAGAATGAGGTCTATGGTAAACGGGTACTCGGCAGTGGGGAGCCGGGTACCCGGTTCCCAGGAGTCGGTAAAGCTTTCTAAGTCTATAATCCTAGAGCCGCTGTCAAGGCCAGCTGTATATCAGAAGTAACAGAATGGTGAGTATTGATCGAAGGAGAAGCCACACGCCATCACATCCCATCTTATGACAGGCGTATAATAATCAATGTAAATTACCGTAAACAAATTTTACTCAATCCAATAGTTTAAACCGTGCAAAACACAAAACTGAAGAACTGAGGCAATTTCGTCTCAGAAAACAAAAAACCAAAGTAAAGGCATCCATTACAGATTTTGGAAGCTAACTGGCAATGAATAGAATTGAACCAAATGAAATAAACAGTATCAATAAAATGATGGCCTGCTCTAAAATATATGGTCGGCATTTCTTCAATCTGCCTTAGAGACACTGCAATGAAAGAGGTAAAATGAATTGAATTGCTAAAATGCATGTAATTGCAAAGCCTTTCTAAATTAGAATTCAGTAACTTCATCTTTCCAGAAGGTTGCTATCAGGGCTAATGTTGCCCTGAACTATTTTGAGTTATTACCCTCGCTCCACCGAAGGTAGGGCAAGCAGGTATTGGATTTGGGTCCATCCGTGTATCTGCCTGTATTTGTCTGTCCACAGGTGTTTCTCGGAAACTATTGATTCGATTTGCTTCAGATTTTAGCATAAGAAAGGATGTTACAGTATACTAGGGTTCCCAAAGATTTGGAGTGAGCCAGATTAAAATGTCTGAATATGGGTCAAATTATTGTTGTGTGGGTTTCTCGGAAGCAGAAAGGGTGAGGGTTTGTACATGTAATCTCTGATTGCTCCTGTATCGCTCACCTGTCTTACCTGAATTTAAGACTGGGATGACTGGCTCGGTTTTTGCCGGCTTGAACGTTAAAGAGTTAATGAGAAGCAAACGGACAATAACCATTGGAAAAATCCAAAAATTAACCAGCGTCACAGCTTATTGTACGTCACAAGTGCATAAGCCATCATAGGGTTCAGTAATTTGAAAATTACAAATTTATAGCCCGAATATATATTGCCCAAGCGAACATGTCTGCCAAATCTTACTTTAATCCATTGGCAAATCGCGAAACGTCTCAAATCTATTTCTGCAGACTTCAGTACTTACAACATTTAACAAGGGCCATAACGCTGCTATTTGAAGGTGTGGTATTTGATCTTCAATTACGATATTGCCCAAATGAGCAGTTTCAGGCAAATTTATTCACACATTTTAAGGTTTTTTCCCAAAATATGGACACACTTTGGACACATAAAAATCTGATTAGATGTTCTGAAGCCTTCCACCATAGGGTGCCTCCAGTCAATGGTTAAACTAGGGCTGGGTGTCATGGTTTTTCACGTCGGCGGTTTAAAAACCATTACGAAAATTTCAAAACCGAAAAACCGTCTGTAAAATCGTCAGAGTACGAATTCTGGTGACTGTGTCAAAATCATCTGTATTTAAATTTATTACCATATAAAGGGTTAACATTCGCTAATAGTGCCAATACTATAAAGGCATTCAAAACTATTACCCATGGGAAAACAAGGGTGGCAATGAAATCACAGCGCATAAGCCGAGAATGCTATATCCATTATCTTTGATGACACTCACTGGTGATTGACGTGACGTAAGCTGTGAAAGTTCAAAACGGGTTTTTACTATATTCAATTATTATTCCAAATGTCCCGTGATCCAATAATAAAACAATCACGTTTCAAAAACAACCACGCCACACCATGAACCTGACAATCCAAACGCATGACCTCTATGCTCTTTATACTGCATGCCGAATTATAAGGTACATGAAAGCGTCGGCTAAACTTTGATCTCAAATTCCAGTTGTAGCTTGTCTTTCCCTCCTCTACCCCACCCTAACACCTCCATGCTCTAAACTAGTATAAAGCACAGAATATTTATGCCATTTAATTATTCGTGAAAAGAGTCTCCAAAATAAGTGAAAAATCGTAATTATATATTTAAAGTAGTTAGCCTATAAATGTTTATTGATCGAATGTGTTGATTTTTAGTATTCCGTTACGGCAATTTTTCATAATATAAGTTCATTCTAGTGAGAGTCAATCATGGAACTCGTCGCTAAACCTAAAGGGACAGAACAATCTGGGTACACTTTGGCTTTCAACCGGATGAGAGTTGTAGGCCGCGAGATGAACATAAACCAGTGTGTAGAATATGTTATGATACAGTAAGTGCAGCTGGCGGAAACACGTCAAACCTGCTCGCTCATGTTAAGAAACACCACCCTAAGCAGTTCGTGGATCTAAGACCATCATCAAAGCGTAAGCGAGATGATGCCGATGACTCGGAAACCTCTAATAAACAGCCTAAGATAATGGCAACATTACAGAAGTCTAAGGCCTATGAGAAAACTAGCTCCCGTGCTCAACAGCTGACGAGATCTGTTACGCGCTATCTAGCAGGTGGCATGGTGCCTATCTATACAGTAGAGAACCAATATTTCGTTGGAATGTTAGGCGAGTTTGATTCTAGGTATAAATTACCCAGTCGGAAATATTTCAGTGAAACAGCTATACCTGGATTATATAATGACGTTCGTGATTGGGTGCTGAGTGATTTGAAAGCAATAGAGTATTATTCATACACAACTGATATGTGGTCATCACAAGGCATGGTGCCCTATCTCGGTCTAACGATTCACTACATAGACAGAGACTGGAATATGCAATCACGCGCGTTAGAGACACTCTACTTTCCTGAGAATCATACAGCTGACAATATCGCTGAAGCATTACAAGAATCGCTTAATGTATGGGGATTAGATCCTAAGAACTCAGTATGCATGACAACTGATAATGGAGCAAACATCAAAAAGGCATTGCGGGACATTAAATGGCCAAATTTGTCATGCTTCGGTCACAATTTGCATTTAGCCGTCAATGACTCACTCTGCGATCAACGTGTGACTCGCGTGCTCGGCCACTGCAGATCCATTGTGTCATTGTTTACAACGAGTTGGAAGAAGAGACGTGATCTAAGGGAGGCATAGGTAGCGCTTGGATTACAACAACATCAACTTATCACGGTAGGTGTTTGCCAATTTGTGGAATATATTGGTTTAATAAATGCTTTTGAAAGCTAGTATACAGGTATGCTTTTGATTTATTTGAAAGTAATTTGACTGAAAGCTGTTGCTACAAAAGGCAGCAACAGCTTCTAGTCAAATTACCTTCAAGTTAATCAACAGAATATTTCTTCTGTCAGAGGGTTAATCAGTGTGTATGTCTTTTTTGTAAATTTTCAAACTAAATCTCTTGTTCACTGCATTTCTACTGCATGTAATATTTATTTAAAGGGAAGACCAGTTTTGAAAATGTTACCACTGGAATGACTGGCTCAGTGAGTACAGCCAGCCAATCCAGTCATAGATTTTCAAAAATTGTTTTCTATTCAGCGCCAACATATTTTTTCTGTCAAAGGGTTAATCAAGCTTGTGTATGTTTTCACTGTGATTTTTAAGAACTAAATAACTTGTTCACTGGATTTGTCCTAATACTAAAAGTGATGACTATTTTTTGAAAATAATACCACTGGAATGACTGGCTTGTTAGGCCATCCAATCCAGTTAAATATTTTCAAAAAACAGTTTTCACTTTGCTTCAAATATCATCAAAAAGTTTTTATTGTAATGTATTGAAAACTTGTGTGTCTTTCATTCACAGGATTGCCCTACATGGTGGGGTGCCAAATTTGACATGATCAAGCGCCTCGTGGAACAAGAGGCTGCTATCAGACGTGTGCTGAGCTCTGACCGTAAAACAACTCATCTGTCCCTTTCTTGGCAAGATATGCAGGCAAGTCACATTTCCTTCTATACAGCGTGTTCTTTCAGTTATAGTTTTATCAAACTACATATGAACAACTTTTATCTGCAGACTTCTGAGTAGTAACATGGTTGGCTAAACTGGTCATTCAATAGGTAATCTCCTTTGAACTAAGACAACTTGTGAGACTATCTAGAGAATACATCAGGTATTTGTTTATTTTACTCTTGTATTTACCTTTTCAACAATGAATTCCGCATATCTCAGTTTCAAGACAATAATACAGGAAAGCTATTGAATATTTTGAAATTAATTTCACTGGAAGCCGTTGCAAATGGCTTCAGCATTGGTCTAGAGAAATGCCCATTTGCAGGCCAAGAGAAGAGTATTTTTGAAAATTTACCACTGGAATGACTGGATCAGTAGCTGAGCAAGCCATTCCAGTGGTAAATGTTCTAAAATAGTTTTCTCTTAAAGAGCAAGGGGACTTTCACTAAAAAAACGTAGATTTGTGTATATGTTGTACAATGTAATTCTTATTTAATTCACAGGTGCTAGAAGCGGTCATAGCTGCCCTCGATACTGTGGGAGAATTCACTGACATACTCTCACAGGAGAAGTATGTCAGTATGTCAGCATTAAGACCACTGATTTCCTTGTTGGATGGGCAACTACTTGACAGCAGTGCTGATCAGCACAGCTTGACATCTCACATAAAGGATATTGTTAACAATTTAAAAACTCGCTATGCAAACTGCAACTTGAACAAACTAATGGCCAGAGCCACATTTCTGGATCCCAAGTTTAAATCGGATTATTTAAGCTCCAGTGAGGTTGTGGGAGTAGTCTCATCTGGCGGATGAGATGGCATTGCTCATCAAAGACAAATGTATACCTGTAGTCAGTAATAACGAGTGTACTAAAAATGATGTAGTTACTGTTACACCAAAGAAGAAATCTCTTACTAGTTTGTTTTCCAAATGCCGAAAGAAGACTAATTCAATAGGAAATTCGTTATCTATCGTCGACTCGGAGATAAATTCATACATATTAACAGGGAATATTGACCAGGAGGCAAACACGCTCCATTGGTGGAAGATGTTTGGTAATAGTTATCCAAACCTATCGGTGATAGCGAGGAAGTATCTATGTGTACCGGCAACCAGTTGCCCGTCAGAAAGATTGTTAAGCAAGTCTGGACAAATTGTTTCTGCTAAAAGGTCATGTCTAAAGCCAGAGAAAGTTAATCAACTGAGTTTCCTAGCAGCAAATTTAGACAAATATGATGCTAAATAATTTTTTTATATATATAGTGCTGAATTGTATGTGCTGGGCGAGGTTGTGGATCATCTTTCATAGAAAATGTAACTTTCCAGAAAAAGTGATGACTTTGTTTTGAAATTTTACCACTGGAATGACTTGTTGTCATTGAGCCAGTCATTCTAGTGGTAAATTTTCAAAACATAATTTTCTCTTGTTCTGTAAATGGACATTTCTCCAGACTTCTGCAAAACCTGGTTTTGGCTAGCTTGAGTGTATACAGATATATAGTGCTGAATTGTATGTGAGAGTGGGGATCACCTCTACCATATGTCGAATTGTTTCATAGAAAATGTCAATTTCCAGAACAAGAGATGGCTGTTTTGAAATTTTACCATTGGAATGACTTGTTCTGTTGTTGAGCCAGTCATTCCAGTGGCAAATTTTCAAAACATAATTTTCTCTTGTTCTGTAAATGGACATTTCTCCAGACTTCTGCAAAAGCTGGTTTTGGCTTGCTGGTGTCTATATAGATATAGTGCTGAATGTATAATGTGCTGGGAAAGGAATACACTCATATAATTGTTTTTCATATTTTAATATCTCAAAATAAAGTTTTTATAGTTTGATGACATCATTTTTGTTTCTGCTATTTTGCTATCAATCTGAAATGGACTATAGGAAAATTTGACTGCACTCTGACATACGATCTTTTCTGCAGAATCACCGCGTATCTCTGTTTTATTGCAGCAAATGCGATTTTCTGGATAAAGCATTATACTTTATACACCCTACTAGAATAGTGTGGGCATGCAATGTGAGGTTTCAATGCATTTGTATGGTGTTTTCTGATCCAAACATACATTTTAAACGATCTGGAATCTGAACGCGCGTATGAACGCACTTTCGGTTTTGTTGTTACTACGACACCATTTCCGGGATATGTTACAAGTGTTTACGTGACATCTCATGCAAATAAAAAATTTGTTTTCACATTTCTTGCCCATTCTAACCCCTAAAACCGATATTCAGTTAAAACCGGTTTCATAATTGATATCGTCACCTGTTTTCGTTTAGGCGAAACCGCCCAGCCCTAGGTTAAACTCTGCCAAACGACTATTAGGAGGAGATCTATACATTTTAAAGCAGAAGTTGATAGACAGACAGACGTCAGATGATCGTCATGCTAAAAATTATATGTGAAATGACTTTTTTCAAAGAAATTCTTTACGACTTCAACTAATCACACGTATATAAACCATTTAGCTAAAATATCCATGAGGCAATAATAAGCTATGAGGTTTTTTCCCACCCCATGAGCCATGCTTGAGAATGAAGACAAAGAAAGGGCGGTTTGGGTGAAATATGAAGAGTCATAGATTTTATTAATTTTATGCCCGAGCCTAGTTAGGCCCATATACCAATTCCTGGCTTAGTAATACTATACAATCTATGGTCCTCGATCTAACTAATGAAAGGACAATGATTAATTATATTTACAAAATAATATGAAACAGTGACTATATTATTTGACCAGTATGACTATAGGTTGTATATGTTGTGGTTTTTATAGTCTACTTCCACTTGCGTGCGCAGCCAATTTTCCAACTTTACCCCCTTGTCATTGGGCCTTTTTCATTCCTTCACAATTTCAACTCCACTTTTTGGGAGCATGCAGCCAGGCTGCCGTTTATAGGTGCTCAGTGGCTTTTTGCCGACATACCACATTGCCGACACTGCCCTCACAGGTACCTATGGTGAGTTTTAATTTTAATGGAGTGCTAGCGTACTAGGATGGGGACCTAGCAAACCGTGGCAGTTAACAAAAATTGGTGATTTATCGGAAATTTTCTGAAGGAAATACTCTACAACACTATATGTAATGGGTAGTGTCAGATAGATTTTAAGTGTTCTTTCGATACATATATGTCATATTTTAAGGTCCTGACGAGTATCCTACAATATCAATTTCAAATTACCATGTCATGATCAAATTTGTCTACATTCAAGTTGAGAGTGTTTATAAAACTATGGTAGCAGGTCAGAGTAATAAAAAAATGTATCTAGCGCATTAAAGTTGCCAAACATAAAAATGGCAAAATAATTTAGTCTACCAGCGACACAGTTCACTTTTAATTGTTTTCGGCTTAGTTTTCTCTGTTTAAATATGGATTTGAAAATACACCCGCTAAAAATTCAGGGTGGAAACCATTTTGAAGCCAAAATCAGATGATCCGAAGACAAATTTACAAGTTCTGGCATAAATATTCGACATATTTAATAAATATTTTGCATGGACCTAAAGAATGAATATATGTGCATTGTGTGCTGAAAGTTTGTCAATCCAACACATACTTTTGCAATAGTACATGTTTAAACATAGATACCATGGTTTGCAAGATGCCACGGTCTGATAATACCCTACCCTACTAAGTTCACTTAATTTCTTAGAAAATATTCTGAGTCAACGCACAGGTGCTGGACGTTTAGATAAAAAAACCCATGAAATCCAAAAACCCTATAAATGACCAGCGCCTGTGGTCAAGGCAGAAATTACCGATTCCTTTAGTCCTCGAGGATGTATGTCATCTGGGAATGGATATTTTGAATAGATGTGTTTAATGTCTACAATTTAACTCTCTTTTTAATCATATGTCCATCATCCATGTTTATCTGAAACACATTTTGAGTACGGTAATGTAAATGCGAAAACTGGTGTCATGAACCAGTTTTACCATGTTATTGGAATGTGTGTTGATGTTTTTGTTTGATAACTTGTCATTTTTGCATTGTTTTGTCAGATAACAGCCTAATATAGGCTCTATTACATGCAAAAACAATATCTGTTTAACTTACTCCGTTAGTCCGTAAATCACGAATTCAACCGCAAAGCTAATTAAGCTTACAGATATGACGGAAATTTGTGTGTGTTCCTTAGGTTAATTTTTATGCATTCCAGAATTAGTTTTATTTATATATACAAAAGGAAGCAGAAACCCAACAGCTGAACAGGGCTTTAAATGTATCAAACAACAGCGCAAATTCACTTACCAATTAAACAAAATGCCTCCCAGTTAGCGTTGGTATTCTTCTTCTTCTTATGTTGGAAATCTCCTCTTCAGAAGCAGAATAATGCTGGTCCAGGTTAATATTATAACGAATATACGCGCGAGAACTCCCTCTACAGCTGAATATAGTACTTTGTGGATTTAACAAAATGTTTTCCACTCATGTTCTTTTCTCTTTTCGGATCTCCACATGACCTACTAGGTTGTAGCACAGGGAGTTATTTAGGTACTGTACACACATCTTAAGGAAATACACACACATCTTAAGGAAATGCACACATTTGTGCATTTGTATATTGTCCTCTAGTCCTCTCCCCTGCCAGTTTATTAACTAGAACTGTAACTAACAATAATATTCACCACTGCTGTGGGTGCTCCAAACTATTGGAGGATTATCCTGACTCAACAACAACAACACACATATACACCAACAAAATTATATTAGCCAACAAATTTATTAACATGTATGCACACACCTCTTAAGGATATACACACACCATGGTAAACATGATTGTCCAATCAAAAAAGAACACACGTGTCATGCG
>JAVVLW010004736.1:0-10863 GCA_034401795.1 Chaetoderma sp. LZ-2023a
ACGACACGACGATGTTAAAGAAGTCTGCTAACTTAATACGGTGACTAAATTCAGATGTTTCCATACAGCCATTATCTAAAAGAGCATCCAAACCTGTTTTAGGTTTTGGTGTTGGGACAAATGTAAGACCAAAATTGAGCAGTGACTGCTCTGCTTCACATAATGGGGAGCCAGTTAAATTGACAATATTACTGCCCAGTCCTGTTTCCGGGCGGATGTTACCCTGGCCCTTGTCTAGTTTAAATTTAGGAATTTAAGCCAGGCAGAATACATCGAGTTAGCTGTCTTCTCAGTCCAATGAATGTTATCCTTAACAACATTAAATTCGGAGAGTCTAAGTGCAGGAATGACAGTCACAGATTTTGATGATTCAGCCGTCGAATTGATGGACTGAATCGCCAACTTCTGCTGAGCTGTCAACCGACTTGAATAGTTAAGTTTTGCGAAGTAAATCGCAGTCTTTGGGAATTTGGACTTAATCGCACTGAGAAGCAGCATTAATCTATGTTTTGAACTAGAGATGGGTTCATTCATATCATTAATGCCAATGTTGATCACTATTTTCTCTGGTTTAAATGATCCAGTGTACTTTTGAATTAGTCCTCTAGCATGACACAATTTAGCTCCTGGGTAGCAGGCAACTTGCGTTTCAGGGTGGGGCTCAACATTAATGCGACTCAGGTTCGAAGCTCCAAAGATGAGTACTTTGTTCGTGAGAACAGGTAGTCGCCAGTCAATTTTGTTTTCGATTTCATGACGAAATTTCCAAAAAATGTTTCTCTCCAACATGGTGGGTTGTTGGGGTCTATTTGCAAATTTAATAGGACGCACCTCCGGTGCATTACTTGGACCTGGAGTTGGAGAGAAGCTGGGCTGTGGCAGTTTCCCTGTTGGGGATGGGGTCTTGAGACCCGATGGTTGACTGCTCTTGGGGGATTTCTGAGAAGCGCCAGTCCGTGGACCAGATTTGCTACCATTAACCCTTTCCCTCTGTGGCAAGGGCGGATATTCGTTTGGGTCATTTAGATTGCCTAGTGGAGAGTCAGGTAGTGGGATTAATGATGCTTCAAATAGCATATCTCTAGGGCCAGAATCTAATGGTAGCAATGGAGAGGTTTTATTGTCTACTCGTTTTGTGACTGGCGGCGAAGTTTCAGGTGATCTGAGGCGTTTTTTCATTTGTGATTGTGGGGCCACAGTTGGTATCATGACCAGAGGCGTGGCTTGTGCGAGATTTTGAGTTGGTTGCTGAGATGGATCTATCGGTCGCACAAAATCGTAAAAAGAACTAATCGCATTAATGTCGAGCTTTCTATTATAATTGTTTTTTGCCCAGCGTATAGCATTGGATTTAGCACGACCTAGGTCTAAATGTGGCATTGCCTGTGTGAGGACTACTTCAGTTCTAATACTACCAAGTTGTTCATTATAGTGATTTAACATGGCCTTAATGGTAGATTTTGCCCACTCAAAATTCACATTCCAGATGGCAAAGTAGATGTCATCATTTGGTATAGCTGGCTTACAAAATCCATTCAGCTCTTCCACCTTCCTGCTAAGCCCATCAGGGAGAGTTTCGGCATCTAAATGCCTACGTAGCGTAGCAATATGGTGGAAGCACTGAATTATTTGGTAATACAGCTTTACCAGGCGCGCATGCGCAGATGAACCCCCTTTACCATCTCCATTCTTCCTACGACCATTCTTCCTCGCAATAGCCATTCAGACAGACAATCGTTCAATCTAACTAGCAATCAGACAGGCAGTTGAGCAGGTAAGAACGATTCGATCAGGCAAACTCAAATTCAAGCACACAAATTCATTCACATCAACTACAAATTGAACCAATATATTACTTACACCTGAAAGACAAATTATAGAATTAACATGTAATATGCAAGGGTTAACAATACAACAATACAATACGCAATATTATAAGTTACTCACAGTAATTATGGACACCGTCAATTGGCTAAATGCATTTCACATGGATGTGCTTCATCAGTAGCCTGTATGACAAATCTGTCAGTCCTTCAGTATAGACAGCCTTATATACGTTTACTGAATCACTCAATCTCCTTTGAAAAACTACTCTATGGTTTAATTTGAACAATTGAACTTTGTGCAAGGTTTGAATTTCCTTTGATTCGGGTTTATCACAAACATCATTAATAAAGCCAATGATTAGTGGACTGGTTTCACTCCACACAGATTAGTGAAATTTTACTCTTCCGAATTGGATTGATAAGTGAGTAGTGTTTCCTTCACGAGATCATGAATCGATCATTCAAAGGTGTTATATGCTTTTGTTGGGACACTCAATTTTGCCCTTTGATTCCTTTTGATCATTTGATGCCGAAAAAATCAATCAAGTTTGGAGGACATATTTTGTCATTTTATAGAATTTTGTTCGCCACACCGGAAAGGCCACTGCAGTGTTAATATTTAAACTTTGTTCATACATGTAGAAAGAAAGTAGTATTCAGCTCCCTTAATTTTATGTGAGTGAGTGGCTGGACGGACACACAGAGAGCCGGATGGCTGGCAAGGCAGATGGACAGATCCATCCATCCATCCATCCAACCATCCATCCATCCAGACATCCAACCATCCATCCATCCCACGCCCCCATCCATCCACGGAAGGATGGGGAGGCGGGAAGGATGGGGAGGTGGGATGGGGACGGGCATAAAGGAAGGATAGAGCCTAGTCGGAGAGAGGGAGGAAGGATCCATCCATCCATCCATCCATCCATCCATCCAACCAACCAACCATCCATCCATCCATCCATCCCACACACCCATGGAAGGAAGGGGATTGGGGATGATTGATGGGCAGGGTCCATCCATCCATCCCACCATCCACCCACCCATACATCAAACCATCCATCCATCCATTCATCCATCCATTCATCCATCCATTCATCCATCCATTCATCCATCCATCCATGGAAGGGAGGGAAGAAGGGATGGGAAAGATCCATCCATCCATCCATCCCGATGCGGAGATGGAATGAGGGATGGGAAGGAAGAATGGAGTGGGCATGGCTGGATAGACGGGGAGGACTATCCATCCATCCATCCATCCATCCATCCATCCATCCATCCATCCATCCAACCATCCATCCATCCATCCATCCAACCAACCGTCCATCCATCCATCCATCCCACACACCCATGGAAGGAAGGGGATTGGGGATGATTGATGGGCAGGATCCATCCATCCATCCCACCATCCACCCACCCATACATCAAACCATCCATCCATTCATCCATCCATTCATCCATGGAAGGGAGGGAAGGAGGGATGGGAAAGATCCATCCATCCATCCCGATGTGGAGATGGAATGAGGGATGGGAAGGAAGGAAGAATAGAGTGGGCATGGCCGGATAGAGGGGAGGACCATCCATCCACCCATCCACCCACACGCACGCACGCTCACACACACACGCACACACACATACACACGCACGCACCCACATTTACACACGCACGCATGTACGCACGTACACACATGTACACGCGTAGGCACATGTATACACGCACGCACGCATGTACGCACGCACGCACACACCATTCACATTACACCCCCCCCCCCGGCCCCACCCCCATGGATGGATGAGAGGCCGGATGATGGATGGGTAGGAGAGAAGGATAGAGCGGGGATCGGCTGGAGAAGGTGCAGGAGTGGGAGTTCGAGATGGACAGACGGGCAGTGGGACGGCAGAGTAGCGGGAGGGATGGGCAAACGGACTGACGGACAAGTGGACCATGTGACAGCCAGACCAGTGAATGCATGGGTGGATTGACAGGAGCTGATGGATGGTTAGGCGGGTGGACCAGTGAATGAGCGGAGAAGCAGGAGAGTGAATCCGGGAATGATTGTAGAATTTGGTATATAAGTCTCTCCACTGAAAGACCGACAGACTGCCTGACGGTGTCGACGGATATATAAGTTATGTTTTTACAAGGCAGTAAAATAACAGAACTGGCACTCGCAAGTATGTAGTCAATATTGTCAACGCACTGGCTCAGAATCTTCAATAATTGAAAAAATTCAAAAATTTAAGATATTTTGGTTTATCCTACTGCCTGAGATTTGTCATTTTGTTTGAGGAAAGCCATATGGCATTAATGTTAACCCTTTACTGGTTAAATTTGTTCAGTAAAATCCAAATATGCGCTTACTTATTTAATGTACATTTGCAGGCACAGACAAGGTCATTCCCGAGAATACACCACTGGAACGACTGTTACCCTGGCCCTTGTCTAGTTTAAATTTAGGAATTTAAGCCAGGCAGAATACATCGAGTTAGCTGTCTTCTCAGTCCAATGAATGTTATCCTTAACAACATTAAATTCGGAGAGTCTAAGTGCAGGAATGACAGTCACAGATTTTGATGATTCAGCCGTCGAATTGATGGACTGAATCGCCAACTTCTGCTGAGCTGTCAACCGACTTGAATAGTTAAGTTTTGCGAAGTAAATCGCAGTCTTTGGGAATTTGGACTTAATCGCACTGAGAAGCAGCATTAATCTATGTTTTGAACTAGAGATGGGTTCATTCATATCATTAATGCCAATGTTGATCACTATTTTCTCTGGTTTAAATGATCCAGTGTACTTTTGAATTAGTCCTCTAGCATGACACAATTTAGCTCCTGGGTAGCAGGCAACTTGCGTTTCAGGGTGGGGCTCAACATTAATGCGACTCAGGTTCGAAGCTCCAAAGATGAGTACTTTGTTCGTGAGAACAGGTAGTCGCCAGTCAATTTTGTTTTCGATTTCATGACGAAATTTCCAAAAAATGTTTCTCTCCAACATGGTGGGTTGTTGGGGTCTATTTGCAAATTTAATAGGACGCACCTCCGGTGCATTACTTGGACCTGGAGTTGGAGAGAAGCTGGGCTGTGGCAGTTTCCCTGTTGGGGATGGGGTCTTGAGACCCGATGGTTGACTGCTCTTGGGGGATTTCTGAGAAGCGCCAGTCCGTGGACCAGATTTGCTACCATTAACCCTTTCCCTCTGTGGCAAGGGCGGATATTCGTTTGGGTCATTTAGATTGCCTAGTGGAGAGTCAGGTAGTGGGATTAATGATGCTTCAAATAGCATATCTCTAGGGCCAGAATCTAATGGTAGCAATGGAGAGGTTTTATTGTCTACTCGTTTTGTGACTGGCGGCGAAGTTTCAGGTGATCTGAGGCGTTTTTTCATTTGTGATTGTGGGGCCACAGTTGGTATCATGACCAGAGGCGTGGCTTGTGCGAGATTTTGAGTTGGTTGCTGAGATGGATCTATCGGTCGCACAAAATCGTAAAAAGAACTAATCGCATTAATGTCGAGCTTTCTATTATAATTGTTTTTTGCCCAGCGTATAGCATTGGATTTAGCACGACCTAGGTCTAAATGTGGCATTGCCTGTGTGAGGACTACTTCAGTTCTAATACTACCAAGTTGTTCATTATAGTGATTTAACATGGCCTTAATGGTAGATTTTGCCCACTCAAAATTCACATTCCAGATGGCAAAGTAGATGTCATCATTTGGTATAGCTGGCTTACAAAATCCATTCAGCTCTTCCACCTTCCTGCTAAGCCCATCAGGGAGAGTTTCGGCATCTAAATGCCTACGTAGCGTAGCAATATGGTGGAAGCACTGAATTATTTGGTAATACAGCTTTACCAGGCGCGCATGCGCAGATGAACCCCCTTTACCATCTCCATTCTTCCTACGACCATTCTTCCTCGCAATAGCCATTCAGACAGACAATCGTTCAATCTAACTAGCAATCAGACAGGCAGTTGAGCAGGTAAGAACGATTCGATCAGGCAAACTCAAATTCAAGCACACAAATTCATTCACATCAACTACAAATTGAACCAATATATTACTTACACCTGAAAGACAAATTATAGAATTAACATGTAATATGCAAGGGTTAACAATACAACAATACAATACGCAATATTATAAGTTACTCACAGTAATTATGGACACCGTCAATTGGCTAAATGCATTTCACATGGATGTGCTTCATCAGTAGCCTGTATGACAAATCTGTCAGTCCTTCAGTATAGACAGCCTTATATACGTTTACTGAATCACTCAATCTCCTTTGAAAAACTACTCTATGGTTTAATTTGAACAATTGAACTTTGTGCAAGGTTTGAATTTCCTTTGATTCGGGTTTATCACAAACATCATTAATAAAGCCAATGATTAGTGGACTGGTTTCACTCCACACAGATTAGTGAAATTTTACTCTTCCGAATTGGATTGATAAGTGAGTAGTGTTTCCTTCACGAGATCATGAATCGATCATTCAAAGGTGTTATATGCTTTTGTTGGGACACTCAATTTTGCCCTTTGATTCCTTTTGATCATTTGATGCCGAAAAAATCAATCAAGTTTGGAGGACATATTTTGTCATTTTATAGAATTTTGTTCGCCACACCGGAAAGGCCACTGCAGTGTTAATATTTAAACTTTGTTCATACATGTAGAAAGAAAGTAGTATTCAGCTCCCTTAATTTTATGTGAGTGAGTGGCTGGACGGACACACAGAGAGCCGGATGGCTGGCAAGGCAGATGGACAGATCCATCCATCCATCCATCCAACCATCCATCCATCCAGACATCCAACCATCCATCCATCCCACGCCCCCATCCATCCACGGAAGGATGGGGAGGCGGGAAGGATGGGGAGGTGGGATGGGGACGGGCATAAAGGAAGGATAGAGCCTAGTCGGAGAGAGGGAGGAAGGATCCATCCATCCATCCATCCATCCATCCATCCAACCAACCAACCATCCATCCATCCATCCATCCCACACACCCATGGAAGGAAGGGGATTGGGGATGATTGATGGGCAGGGTCCATCCATCCATCCCACCATCCACCCACCCATACATCAAACCATCCATCCATCCATTCATCCATCCATTCATCCATCCATTCATCCATCCATTCATCCATCCATCCATGGAAGGGAGGGAAGAAGGGATGGGAAAGATCCATCCATCCATCCATCCCGATGCGGAGATGGAATGAGGGATGGGAAGGAAGAATGGAGTGGGCATGGCTGGATAGACGGGGAGGACTATCCATCCATCCATCCATCCATCCATCCATCCATCCATCCATCCATCCAACCATCCATCCATCCATCCATCCAACCAACCGTCCATCCATCCATCCATCCCACACACCCATGGAAGGAAGGGGATTGGGGATGATTGATGGGCAGGATCCATCCATCCATCCCACCATCCACCCACCCATACATCAAACCATCCATCCATTCATCTATCCATTCATCCATGGAAGGGAGGGAAGGAGGGATGGGAAAGATCCATCCATCCATCCCGATGTGGAGATGGAATGAGGGATGGGAAGGAAGGAAGAATAGAGTGGGCATGGCCGGATAGAGGGGAGGACCATCCATCCACCCATCCACCCACACGCACGCACGCTCACACACACACGCACACACACATACACACGCACGCACCCACATTTACACACGCACGCATGTACGCACGTACACACATGTACACGCGTAGGCACATGTATACACGCACGCACGCATGTACGCACGCACGCACACACCATTCACATTACACCCCCCCCCCCCCCCCCGGCCCCACCCCCATGGATGGATGAGAGGCCGGATGATGGATGGGTAGGAGAGAAGGATAGAGCGGGGATCGGCTGGAGAAGGTGCAGGAGTGGGAGTTCGAGATGGACAGACGGGCAGTGGGACGGCAGAGTAGCGGGAGGGATGGGCAAACGGACTGACGGACAAGTGGACCATGTGACAGCCAGACCAGTGAATGCATGGGTGGATTGACAGGAGCTGATGGATGGTTAGGCGGGTGGACCAGTGAATGAGCGGAGAAGCAGGAGAGTGAATCCGGGAATGATTGTAGAATTTGGTATATAAGTCTCTCCACTGAAAGACCGACAGACTGCCTGACGGTGTCGACGGATATATAAGTTATGTTTTTACAAGGCAGTAAAATAACAGAACTGGCACTCGCAAGTATGTAGTCAATATTGTCAACGCACTGGCTCAGAATCTTCAATAATTGAAAAAATTCAAAAATTTATGATATTTTGGTTTATCTTACTGCCTGAGATTTGTCATTTTGTTTGAGGAAAGCCATATGGCATTAATGTTAACCCTTTACTGGTTAAATTTGTTCAGTAAAATCCAAATATGCGCTTACTTATTTAATGTACATTTGCAGGCACAGACAAGGTCATTCCCGAGAATACACCACTGGAACGACTGTCTCGGTTCCCGAGCCAGTCATTACAGTGGTAAATTTTCAAAAATACTCCAATCCCCGCCGGCAAATGGACATTGCCCAAGATCACCAAATTGACCGTTTTTGGCTGACCATCATGCAAGGTTTAAAATTTGAATGATTGAGATGGATATTCTGGATAGCTATTTGAGTTTTGCTTTTACCAAGATGTCACGTAGATTCGGATTTTTCTTAAACGCAATTACTGGACGCTTGTTAAAGGGTTGTTTCAGTTTCTCCTGTAGGTTTTGATACTCATCTTTCAAGATTTTGGAAATTTCAACGGTTTTCCGATTATAGGTCAGAATGAATGGAATTTTGTCACGTTGATCAGATAAGCCTGGGTCCGAGTTTATTCCCCTTGGCCACTGTGTTTCGAGTTCTTTAATCCAAAACGATTCTCGAAGTTTTCTTTGTTTATCAGTTTCTTCTGCCGTATTTGAAAGGGGTGGCTGTTCAATCGGCATGATTTCAAAGTCACGAAGGACTAAATGGTCAGGAAGATCAAAATGTTCGGAAACATGTGTGTCTTCCTCTAGCCTAATATCTGAGAGGTGTCGAGTTGCCCGCCATCTTAATGGACATCTTAATGGACATTTGGTTTCGCCGACATACTGTTTTTGGCACAATTTGCATGAAATTAGATAAATAACATTTTCAGAGTCACAATCTAGATTAGACTGAAGTTGGAACTTGCTTTTGTTCTGAAAGCTCGTGAAAGTATTCTGGTTTGGGAGAAATTCATCTAACTTGCACCTTTTCTTTCTGCATTTGCGGGATTCGCCTACACCTATAATCGGACGATTGTGAGAAATTTTGGTAGGCCGGCGATTTGAGACATTATCTGGAATGGTTTCCAAGCCGTCTAATGTTTCAGATTTGATTTTGCGCAAGAATCGTTAGGAGTAACCTCGTGGTTTGAGGGCTTTGAATAGGGTAGAGGACGCTTCTTCAAAGTTTTTCCTATCACTCGAATTCCTGTGAAAACGGATTATTTGTGATTTAACTATTCCTTTAAAAGAATGCGGTGGATGGAAAGATTTTTTGTGCAATTGCTGATGCCAATCGGTTGGTTTGAAATACACTTTGTAGTCTAAGTAGCCAGTTGTTTCATACTTTAGACCTTTATATACAGTCACATCCAGGAAATCTACAGACATCTCGTCAATGGTTGCTTTTAATTTGATATTCGGATCGTGATTGTTCAGAATTTCGAAAAATTCATCAAACTCTGCCTTTGTGTGTTGCCAAATCATGAAAAGAGCGATTACATAGAAGTAGTAGTAGTAGTAGTAGTAGTAGTAGTAGTAGTAGTAGTAGTAGTAGTAGTAGTAGTAGTAGTAGTAGTAGTAGTAGTAGTAGTAGTAGTAGCAGTAACAGCAATAGTAGTAGTAGTAGTAGTAGTAGTAGTAGTAGTGGTGGTGGTGGTGGTGGTAGTAGTAGTAGTAGTAGTAGTAGTAGTAGTAGTAGTAGTAGTAGTAGTAGTAGTAGTAGTAGTAGTAGTAGTAGTAGTAGTAGTAGTAGTAGTAGTAGTAGTAGTAGTAGTAGTAGTAGTAGTAGTCGAACTGAACGCGCGCGTTTATTTAGCTCTGCAATTGCTGCCCGAATTTGCTAGTTTCTAGCGCGATTTTGTAGATAAATTTTATACATATATTTCGTATTAGTATTTCCTTTCAAACGTTATGTTTAATTTGTAAATTCTTATCTTGGTTGGAGCGCATTTTGTGTCTCCATTTTCTAAAGGCATTCCTCTTAGCTGGCGGTTTCAGCCATTTAATAGGGCTCCTCTTACTGTGGTCAATGCAATACATTTCTCCCCGCGCCAGTCTACTATTTCTATAGTTCGTACGCTAGCGCATTATATTTGGCAAGATAGCTTGAGTGAGTGGATTTAATTCCTTTGTCATTTGTAAGCACAAGCCTAGTTCTTTAACTATATAAATCCTTATAGTCAGTTGGCTGTCCCCGGTCAACTCGAACAGACTAACAAATATATGACTGTACTATCTATTCATATATTTGTTAGTATACGTTAATCGGCTAGGTGTTAGTGAACCACTTAGAAAGTGGTTCAAACTAACAAATATACGACTGTACTCTCTATTCGTATATTTGTTGGTAGACGTCAGGGTTTCAAAAGGGGACACTATTTATTTAGTGTTTAGCTCTTTTCCTGACGTCCTGGTGTTATATCAGTATATATTTATTATATATTGTAGTAGTATGGGGTTCCTCCTTTGATAAACCGCCATGGCAACCTATAAGCGTACCCTAAGCCTTAAAATAACGACTAAGGGTGGGGTATCACGGCTATCGACGTGTATCATGGGTTAAAAGACGTCGTTGGCGCGGGACCTGCTACTTTGCAGGGGCTTATCAATGTTACTAAAACTGTATGGAATGTAACAGTGTCAAATGAGGGGGTCAAGGAAATGCTTCTGGAAGATGTTCTTATTGTAAAAGGTGAAGTTTGTAACGTAGAGGAAATCGAGTCAGATAGGTTGCTAGTGAAGATGAAAGTTCCACTAGAAATTCCAGATGACAGAATCATGA
>JAVVLW010004739.1:0-25000 GCA_034401795.1 Chaetoderma sp. LZ-2023a
CTCGATCCTATGGCATCAAAATTCCCAGAGCATGGAATGTGCCGATGATTCCTTTCTGCCGATCGTTAGCATACAGCTTCAATCACACACACACAGAGAGAGAGAGAGAGAGAGAGAGAGAGAGAGAGAGAGAGAGAGAGAGAGAGAGAGGAAAGGGAGCACCTCTCTCTCTCTCTCTCTTTTTTTCAATCAATCCTAGCATTGATATTGGCCTGCTCCTCTCTCACCTTTTCTGTTATAGAGTTCGACCCTCCGAGCATGTCATCTAGAAGGGTCAGAAGAGGCTTGGCAACAGGCTCACCTAGAAAATTTGAGTTAAATGACCCATTGATAGGCATTTGTTGCAGAAGAATGTGATTACAAATCATGAGACCCACATCATCCACAATTTTCTCAGCCTCATCTTCTGTCACTTGAAGGCAAGCAGTCTCTGCCAAAGATTCACCAACTGTCTTTTTGTGGGAGATGTAAATTCTTTACCCTCCTGGAACGAAGACCAGTCATGTTCTCGTTTCCTTAGGAGGTGCTCCTTGAACCTTTTAGGGTGAACATTCACACCAATGCAATTAGAGCCAAGTACATGGGGACGCTGATCATAAAATCTCCTCAATACAGAGAGCTTATGAGTATAATGGTTGACCTGCACAAACGCTGTAATCTGGGCAATTACTAAAGGATCGTAGAACTGCTGGTTGGAAGAGTTCTTCGTCGCATTTAATGACTTGGGGTTGGCTGCATGGACAGCAGTTTTGAGCTTCATATATCACGATGGGTGATAATGAACATCTGCAGCTGCTGCATCCTCAGCGTTGATTGCAGTATTCAGCCGTGCATGGACCACCCAGTTCTGAGATTATGTAGCCCATTTGAAGAGATTTTGCCACATTTAGCACTCCTCGCACGGTACATTGGTTCATAAGCATCTGATTTATACTTCTCGCGAATTTGGGAGGAATACAAAGTAAATTTATTACTTGAGTTTTGATAGCTATCAGCTATAACGGTTAGCATTGTGCCTGCGATGTTGGATTTATGACAATTGGATGACAGTGATGAGTTCGAAAACGTGAAAATGAACTCCTTGGTGTCGGAAACGTCGGTCCAGAACCTAGGGGTGCGCGATTTGGCGTACAGTCATATCGGTTTCGATATGCCTTTTCATATCGGTTTTAACCGAATATCGGGTTTATAGGTGACTTCTATCAAGAGAAAGTTGAAATCCATTCTCTAAAACATTTAAAAAACGATCGTCAATAACACGAAAATAGATTTTTTATCACCCCCCACCCCTCCGTAGAAATTCTTGCCGCCCTACACAAAAGCTTATTGTACCTGATGCCCATCATTGTGGGAGTGAACTTATTATCTGGGATAACCTAAATAGTAGGCATACTCTAATAACCATCGTTTATTACATAAAAATTAGTATATAATTTGACATTTCATGGCGTCGTGAAAAAATACAAATCACGTGGTATTAGAAGGATTTACTTTTCCGTGAATAGTTCAACCAATTATTTACAGATATATATCATAATTATTTTCTGAATAGATCAATCGTGTGACCCGGTTTCTATTATTAGTCTGTTAAATTCACATGCTAGTCGAAAAGAGTTTGTTTTAGACACAATGTGGCGAAAAGAGATATTTCACTTTCAAACGTGTGTAGATATTTAACGTCATGCGTGTTTAACCATGCATTGTCTGTGCACTTATCGATTGTAATGCAACGCCTCCTAGACCATTTCAGATAGAAACTTGAAACTTGCACATATGGCCAGGGATGTGCATGACACTTTTGGAATTTTCGTATGACCATAGGGTTTCCGCCCTGGGGGTGGTGGAAAATATGGAGTAAAAAATAAAATTTGTTGTTATGTTTGTTTATGTCGCATATCATTTTCAAGCCAATGAAGAGTAGACCACAGTACAAGGAATTATTTTGATGTTGGGTCAAACTGAGGGTAAGGGGCGGGGCCAAAATTGGGCACCAATCGATTGTAATGCAACTCCTCCTAAACCATTTCGCATAGAAACCTGAAACCTTGTGTATGATTACATATATGGCCAGGGACGTATATGATACTTTCGAAATTTTGTTATGCCCCCAGGGGTTGTGCTCATGGTGTGGGGACGGTGGGTCAAAAATTAAATTTGTCCAAAGATGGTCATGTCACATAGCATTGTGAAGCCCATGGGTAGTAGTCTACAGGGCAAGGAATTATTTCATAAGGGTAGTGGCCAGGGGGCAAATGGACAAATTGGACATCAGCCACTTGTAGTGGAACTACGCGCACACCATCTCAGATAGAAACTTGAAACCTCAAATTGGGATCATTGCATTTCATTTGAAACCCATTACCCAATGAAACTACATTTCAAAGAATTTATTGTAGGATTTGCGATGGCATGCCATCGACTACGCATCCTAGTTTTATATATATATATATATATATATATATATATATATATATATATATATATATATATATATATATATATATATATATATATATATATGTATAATAGGTGAATATGTGGTACTGGAACGGGTGGACGAAAATTCAAAGGCATGCGCTTTCATTTTTAACAATACTGATACTAAAAACCGAAAATATGCTTATATTCGGTTTTTCGATATTTAAATTTTATAAGCGGCTTTGAAACCGTCAGGGCGTGATATCGGTTTGAAATACGGTATCGGTATATCGCGTACCCGTTCTAAGTTGATTAGTTCCCTAGTTATAACGATTTCCGACTAAAATGACCTTGAAAAATTATCTTTCGCCTTGAAAATGACCTTGAAATACAAACCGACCTCAGAAATGGATTCCTCGTACCAAGAACCATGAAAAAGCGGGTATTATACAAGGCTCTAGTTCTTAAGGAGCTGAGATATGACATTCACCTTTTCCGGCGACGGCCATCTTAAATTATTTGCAAGCAGGCCACCGGAGGTCACCCCTCAACTTGCTTGCGATGGTTTTTGAAAACCTACTGTCCATACGTAACACCATGCCGAATTACATAAACATGGCACTAATTATGGCATATTCCGTCTCCGCTATAACAGGAATATACCTTTCCTCTTAATCAATCCATCCTATGACGTCATAAACAACTACGCGACGTGTAGAATGGCATCATAATGAATGACGTCATGAATGACGTCGATAAGTGCGTCATGAACGCATATTTTAAGACGGGCTACGCGTTGTTGCACGAATTGTATGTCTTTACTATTTAATAAATATTCTGTTGAATATTTTGAAACTAATTTGACTGGGCGCTGTTGCTGCCATAGGCAGCAACAGCACCAAGCCAAATTAGTTACAAAATGTTCAACAGCTCACGTGTATATAGTTTTCAGGAAATTGATAGTTAGGGTATTCGGGGATCGATCAATCCCAACACGGCGAAGTGTGGGTGGAGCTTAGATAGAGATGGGTGGAGGCATAGCTAAAACTGGAAAGGTCCGTTGTGTTGGTTCCTGGACTTGGAATGAGTCTCATTCTCTTCACAATTTCCTTTTCTAGTAGTTTTCCAAGAAGGGGCCCTATAGAAATGCGTGTATTGCTCTCGATGGCTCTGGAAGGTTTCCCCTTCTTCAGGACCTGTGTTACAATGCCCAACTTCTTTGACTCAGAGATCTTTCTTCTTGTAATTGCAATACTTATCTTGTTGATAATCATGGACATAATAGTCACGGGCTCATGTGATGCGTAGCTCACGTGTTCTGACGTAATACCATAGTCATCCGCTGCGTTTCCTGACCCAACTTGCTTATATGTGTTGCTTTTTCTTCATCAGAGACAAGAGGAGGTGTAGATGCTGTTACAGTGGCTTAACTTAAGAGGAGGTACATTCGTTCAGCTGACGGTTTCATATCCATGTCGAAATATGTATGGGTGGGTCAATGGGTGGATGGGTGGATGGATGGATGGATGGATGGATAGATATATAGATAGATAGCCGATGGGTGGGTGGTATGATGGAAGGGTGGATGGATGGATGGATGGATGGATGGATAGATGGGCGGGCGGGCGGGCGGGCGGGCGGGCGGGCGGGCGGGCGGACGGACGGACGGACGGACGGACGGACGGACGGACGGACGGACGGATGGATGGATGGGTGGAGGGAGGGAGAAGGGAGGGAGGGAGGGAGGGAGGGATAGATAGATAGATATATAGATAGATAGCCGATGGTTGGGTGGTGGGTGGGTGGCTAGGTGGGTGGGTGGTATGATGGAAGGGTGGATGGTTGGATGGTTGGATGGTTGGATGGACGGACGGATAGAGGGATGGATGGATGGATGGATGGATGGATGGATGGATGGGTGGATGGGTGGATGGATGGATGGAGGGAGGGAGGGACGGAGGGACGGAGGAAGGAAGGGAGGGAGGGAGGGAGGGAGGGAGGGAGGGAGGGAGGGAGGGAGGGAGGGAGGGAGGGAGGGAGGGAGGGAGGGATAGATAGATAGATAGATAGATATGCATGCTGGCAGGAAGGCAGGCAGGCAGACGGACAGGCAGTCAGGCCGGCAGGCAGGCAGGTAGACAGACAGGCAAACAGACAGGTATGTAGACATGCAGAGACAAACAGACAAATGGCAGTCGGGTGGGTGGACACAAATTAAGAGGGCAGTAAAATCACTCACTCAAGTAATTCTTTCTTAAAACAAACGCACTCACGCACACTTGATGACGATTCATTATTTTAATCAGCATGTGTAGGTAGGCCTATACAATAATCAAGATAACACGTACACCCTCATTATATGATATCCATCTGTGTCAGTGCCGTGTGACCCGTTATCAGTTTGTGTTACAGAATTTGTCATCACCCTCGCCAAGTAAGGGAAAGAGAATATTGCAATCGATTCTGTCCGTCTGCCTGTGAGCGCGTACGTGCATGCGCGCGAGTGTGTGTGTGTGTGTGCTTGTGCGAAGCTGTATCCGATTTGGCTCATCTTTTAATACGATATAGGAACATAGTCTCCAAGAAGATTTCTCGACTCTGATCGTGATCCTGATAAAATAATCCGAATCCGTATTGGATCAAATTCTGGATCTATGGATATCTCCGAAACTAGTGGTTTGATTTGGCTCAAATTTTAACGCAAGATAGGGAGCGACTGTACACTAGGATTCCACAACTCTATGCATGAATTTTACTGTACTGCTAACATTCTACTGCCACAGCCATTATGTACATTTTACCCTCATATGCTCTTGAAGGGTCTGAGTGTAATAAAGTGAACTTGAACATGAACTTGACAAGAAGGGGTGGACGAGGGTTTGCAATTTCTGATCGCCCTTGGTTTATCTGTGTGTTGGTTGACTGAGTGATTATAGTACGATATACACATAGTATCACCTCCCACTCAAACACAGTTCCGGTATACTAAGAGACAGCTCATAATCGAGAGTTAATTCACCTTTCCAGAGTATCCATCTATCAATCTGACGTCATATGACGTCATAATCAGCTATGCGGCGTGTAGGAGGACGTCATAATCATTACGTCATAAATCATTCTATATGGCCCTTCGTTTACCTCTTATTAGTCCGACACGTTGTACGAATTGTATGTCTCTACTATTTAATAATTATGCTGTTGAATATTTTGAAACTAATTTAACTGAACGCTGTTGCTGCCATAAGCAGCAACAGCGCCCAGTCAAATTAATTCCAAAAAATCCAATCGCCTACCTGTATAATTTCCTTGAAATTGATCGATCCCAACAAGAGCGAGGCGTGAGAGGAGCCTAGCTATTGATGGGCGGGGCATAGCTAATCTGGAAAGATCCATTAAACAGGAAGGAAAGGAACGACGAAGAAGACGATCAAACGACACGCATCAGATCAAGAAGGTAAGTAGCCTACACCAAGCTTTCACCGGTACATATGGTTCAGTTCTTCTGTCAACCATGATATATGTGGATGGAGGGAGCCATTTCTTGCTATGCCCCGCCCAGCTCTCGTAGAGCTCCGCCCACTTTTAAGCGTGTTAGAATCCATTTATATGTCATGATATTACCAGAATCACTTTTTCAAGGTGACTATATAGGTAAGTTGTTGAATATTTTGAACTAAGTGTACCCCTAATTCTACCTTTGAAAATTAACTTAAAACTCCAAAACTCAACCATTGTGTCCGGTAAAAGGGAAGACGCGTTCTCCCTCATCAGCTCCCGCCATCTCTCTCCAACTCCCTCGCCTCTCTCTCACTCCCCTCTCCATTCCTCCACCCATCTATACCGCCCTCCCTCCCTCGCTCCGTAACCCCTCCCTCCTTAACTCCCCCCATCCTCCGAACCTCCATCCAGCCATCCATCGCTCCCTCCCTCCCTCCCTCCTCCCTAACACCCTCCCTCCCTCCCTCCAG
Source organism: Chaetoderma sp. LZ-2023a (assembly GCA_034401795.1). Taxonomy (NCBI): domain Eukaryota; kingdom Metazoa; phylum Mollusca; class Caudofoveata; order Chaetodermatida; family Chaetodermatidae; genus Chaetoderma; species Chaetoderma sp. LZ-2023a. The sequence continues at coordinate 6,387 of JAVVLW010004739.1, forward strand.
CTCTCCCTCCATCTCATTTTGCCTCCATCTATCCACTCTTAACTCCCTCTCTCCATCCCTCCCTAACACCATCCCTCTGGCTCGTCCTCCATTCCCCCTTCCCTACCACCCCTCGCTCCTTCCATCCCCCCTCTACCCACCCATCCGTAGCTACCTGTTTCCCCCTTCCGCCCCTTCCTCCCTCCCTCCCTCCATCCATCCATACCGCCATCATTATAGGTGTAGCTGCTTTACGATTTTATGCTTAAAGGACAATTCCGGGATTGGTACTTTATTTGAAAGACTATTATATGGCTAACATATTGGATTCTAAATAAGAACAATAGACAAATAATACGAGTAATTAAACCATCGTAAACAGGGGATTATTTTATCTAGTGGGGGGGGGGGGGCGGCATTTTCTTGCAACGAAAGCGAGATTTAACGAGATCCTGACGTCATCCCCGCACCAACGCTATCTTTGCCGAGCACGAAGGCTGGACAGAAAATATGTATATGCATAGAGCTCTAACATCAGCTAATTTGTAATCGCATTGACATTGTCAAGTTAAGCTAGTAAGTTTTTCAAGTAATTCTAGTATCCGAAGTCGGTGGGGGAATCGTTAACCCCTAGACCGCTGGAGCATAGAATCCATTTTCTCTATCCTATCAGAATGTGTTCATGTTGGTAACAATGCGGCTGTAAGTCACTGCTGTGCACGACAGCAACACGTTTCAGCAACATTTTTTTCAAAAATGTATTCCGGCACTATCTCTGTAAGTAGGCTATTACGCATTTTACACCATGCGATAAGGGTTTAATGAAGTGGCACACTTGACACGCGCGTATTGTCAAATTACTCAGCCGACTCAAGATACACTTTTCGCGTGCGTCGCGGGCAGTGTAAATATATATTCCAAGAAAACATAGATATGATAATATTGCCGGAACCACAGAACCGATTGGAATGATCCTCATACCTACCTGTAGCTGCAAATGCGAAGATTTATCCAATACTAGGGATGTTAGAAACGGCCTAGTGGTTCAAAAGATACACTCTGCATGCGGGGAAAACTAAGGCAGCAAAATTTCAAACAAAAATTTCAGGATGCGCTCTATCCACCATCCCATATCAGAATGAGTATTACAGCTACAATAACAGAATTTACTGTGCCGAAGCTTTACAATGTTGTCACATAACGGGAAAAATTCCATCAAAATATTTTAATTATTAAAATTACTACAGCTTGTCGGGCAATATTGTCGGCGATGAAAATTCCCAGATTTTATGTCAAAATGTTAATTCATTTGGTGAATATCTCTGGCAACATTCACATGAGAGAAATTATAATTTGTCAGGCAAATAGCCATTTTTCAGCGTCTGCGAACAAAAACCATCTCACGCTGAATTTTACCAACACAAAAGGATAACATATTCTCAGATCGAATCTTAGATGAATAATTGTTTTTATATATGCCAGTCTCTTGAACCTCTTGTCCGATATTAACATCCATTATATCATATTAATCCCGATGTCGGCAGCTATTTAGAGATCCTAGATCATTGGAATTGCTTCAGCGGTTCGTTTGCTATTATCATTTACTCATACTTCCTTAAAATATATACCCGCATCTATTGGCCTCGCTCCTCCAGTCATAGCAATAGCGTGGTGGCGGGGATGATGTCGCTAGACGCGATACAATGGCAGCGCCCTGATGTCCATTTTACCGACTTTATCTAGCGATAGTTGGTTACGGGATTTCTATCTGGTTATTGTTTTGGCGCAATTTCATTAAACATGTAATAATCCTTCAAATAAAGCACACTTTTTATCATCCCGTAATTGTCCTTTAATATATCCTTCAGTTAAACCTCTCACACTTACAATTCAGATACGATAAATTCTGTATGATATACATGTATTTCAGCGCGACGGAATCACCATTTGCATTACGAATACGCTAACAAAATTATTACAACTTCATTACGCTAAAATTAATTTTGTACTATGAAAATATAATGACGTGGACCAGGAACATCGATTTACTAATGCTATCATGAAAAAATTAATATTCGAAACGCGATGATATCTCTCCGTGACGGAATCACGTATTTAAAACACATGATCTATTTAAATAAACTAAAATAGCTATTGCTGCCCATTTAAGTCAGAGGTCATTTAAAGTGATATTATTAATTATGTTGAAGCCTATAGGGCTTTCCAACACACGAAAATTGAACACTAACACTCATATCAGTCAAAAATGGCTTCTGTATTGGTCTTGACAAATGTCCGTTTGCAGACCAAGACAAGACTATTAAAAAAAATGTACCACTGGAATGACTGGCACGATACCCGTGCCAGTCATTCCATTGGTAAATTTTCAAAAATAGTCTTCTCTTGGTCTGTAAAATGTAATTTTCTATGACAAAATTGAATTTTAAAAACAAATTCGAGGGTTAAGTGCTAAGGATATATATACGTTGATAAATTCGTAAGAGTAAAAAACAACAACCTGTTGAATATTTTGAAACTATTTTGAACTTTTAATATGACAGGTACAAAGCCAGGAGAGGACGTCATTGCATAAATCTGCTAAGCGTGCTACGAGGTGACCTCAAGAAAGCAGGACTCTGTACACCCAAGTCAGACATGGACCTGAGGAAGCTAAGGATTTTGGCTGAGGACAAGACACGGTGGGCAAAAGCGAAGAAGGTTTGATTGCAGCTGTAGGAGGTTTCTACTACTACAGTCAAGAATACAGTAATCATACATACAGCGCCGAGTCAAATTAGTTTCAAAATATTCAACGTAATGTTTATTAAATGTTTATCGGACATACACTTCGTACAACTGACGGGCTATTCAGAGTTCATGAGAGAGTATTTCCGTCACACAATTCTGACGTCAGCCTACATGTGACGTAATTTATTATGACGTCAATACTTGAGTGACAGATTGGATTCATCCAGTGATTATGACGTCAGATACTCGAGTAGGGATATTTCTCTCATCTAGGTATTTCTGTACCATATCATAGGCGACAGATTTGATGCATGCAGAATGGACTCGACACGGATACCACATTCTTGATGATCCGATACTCTATGAAGAGATTAACAAAAAAGGTGCCGATTATGAAATATGTCCAAACTATGCCATCCTATCCGGCTCCTTTCCTGCTGATCTCGCTAGTCATGCTATCTTGAGGTAAGATGTATGGGACGTAATTACGTTAATTTATATGCACAAACGACTATAAGACAGCATTTATCTCCCTTGCACCACACATTTAATTCAAATCGGTCGAATCCTGATGAGGCGTCTCCGATAAGGCCTTCGGGGTAAAGCGGGCTGTTTACCTGACTCATTCAGTAGACAAAACACTACTAGAAGGCTAGAACCAATTTGAAAGGCCACTGATTCTAAATTTGGGTGACACCGCTTCCAGTAGCTGCCATGTTTACGATTGATTACTACATATGATCGATCATCTCTTGCGATGTGTATGTAGTTCAGTCAACGAAGCTGAAAATGTGATATCCGAATGCCCATTTTGCACAATTTCAAATTTGCACGTATCACCGATTTCTTTAGCGAGATTAAGCAGTCCCTACTTCGGGATGTTCGATCCTACCGGGTGCTTACCTCAATTCACCTTTCCAGAGTAGCCATCTATCAATCTGACGTCAGATGACGGCATAATCATTACGTCATAAAAAATAGTCTGACCCGTCTTTAGCTCTTAAGAGTCCGACACGTTTTACGAATTGTATGTCTCTGCTGTTGAATATTTTGAAACTAATTTGACTGGACGCTGTTGCCGAGATAGGCCAGTCAAATTAGTTCCAAAATATAAAACATTCAAGAGCTTTTGATAGTCAGGAAATTGATAGTCAGGGAGTTCAGAGATCGATCGATCCCAACACGAGCGAGGTGTGGTTGGAGCTTAGCTAAAGATGGGCGTGGCATAGCTAAAAATGGAAATGTCCATTTTGACCATAAGCAGGGCGTTACTCGCCTTCAGATGAACCAAGTTTTTTCCAAGTTTTTATTTCATAATCCCAGGTCACATCGTGACATACGGGATACAAATATACATTATATCATCTCTACATAATGCATAAACCATTCGAGAGGGTAGAGACACCTACGGTCTAGGCAAGCTCATCAGCAACACTGACAACGAAATGCCCAATGAAAAGGCCTACGTTGAGGAGAAGGCGAATATCGGCGTCAGCTCGGATATAAACGAAGTCCTCACCATAATCTGCAAATGTATGGAATCATCAGCTCCCAACAACAAAAATAACAACCGAACTATGTATACTGATGCCCATGTGGTAGTAAAACTATCAGCAGAGCAGTAAGCACTACGGCTGTCTACATCTATCAAAGTGCGCAAAGTGAAGACCGCACCAAACAATGCAGGGAACGCACTAACATTCCGCGCCACATCAGCGAATGCTTAAAAGATCTTGCTATTCAACAAGGAGGCTCCCTACCCAGCAGGCACATGATGTTGTTTCAACGTTGAATCCACATTGAAATCACGTCATGACGTGATTTCAACGTGGATTCACCGTTGAAACAACGTCATGTGCCTGCTGGGTAGCGGACGAAATCATCGCCACAGCCGACTGTCACAACATGTTTTGGACCCCAAAACAACGCTGAAGGACACTTTACCAGCTCAAAGCAGACGTAATTCGAGAATGGTTCAATGAACAGTTTACTGACCACGATGATGAGCCGTTTTCAGGTGACAACAGGCCATTACTAACACCAATTTAAACAGCGGCAGTTGAGAAGGCACTCAACGTCATGAAATACGGACGTGCATCCGGACCGGGTAGCATGAGCGCTGAAATATTCTTACCCGCAAGTGACATTATCTCAAAACCGATCACTCACATAATCAATTTCAAGAAGTCTATGCGTTGTTGTACAAATTGTTTGCTTTTACTATTTAATAAATATTCTGTTTTGAAACTAATTTAACTGGGCGCTGTTGCTGCCATAGGCAAATTAGTTACCCAGTCAAATTAGTTACAAAATATTCAACAGCTTCCCTGTATAGTTTTCAATAAATTGATAGCTAGGGAATTTGGGGATCGATCAATTCCAACACGGCGAGGTGCGGGTGGAGCTTAGCTAGTGATGGGCGGGGCATAGCTAAAATGGAAAGGTCCATTGAGTTGACACGAACCTTCGACACACGCTAACAAATCCTAGATGGTCTGCGCCAGGCCAGTTTCAATGAAGATGAGCTACGACTATAGTGAGACTACTACTTTCAGACACCAAGCTGAGAGCACGAGTTAAGTCAACGAAGTCTGTGGAGTTTGAGACATCAATCTGCTCCCCACAGGGAGATGGTCTATGCCCTGTGCTTTTCACCTGTTACGCTGCTGCTGCTGCGTTGAAATATGTGCGGGAAAATTCCACAAGACCAACTCCCAGTGTCCATTATGAATGCATCCAGAACAGAATTTCCCCACATATGCCTATCGATAAAGCATGAAACTAAAAGAAATGGCGATCGACTTCGTGGCGGAGAATCATGGAGGTAAATGTAAAATCCTGGACATACTGCACTGCAGTACTGCTGACATCGCTGCACGTTACGTCGTGGGAAACATGGTATTCCGGGAAGCTTCTGGAAGCTATGGATTTGTAGATTGGTAGAATACTATTAAGATTGATAAGCTGGCTTCCTCCTCGAATTATGATTGTGTTGCATTCCCTTCCACACGCAAGCACACACGCACGCACGCGCTCACTCTCACGCACGTACTCACGCACGCACGCACGTATTCACGCACGCACGCACGTACCGACGCACACTCGCGCTCAGACATACCTACTCCGCGTTTGAATCCGCCGCAAAGAATAATCATTGAATCGCTACAAAGACTTCTTTTCAGTATAAAACGCAACTGAAAATGTATGTTTTGAATACCGTTTTATTTACTACAAAATTTATCAGCCAATGGAGTATATAGTAAGGGAAAATTAAGCAACAAATTATAAGCATAAGTTAACCCCATTTGTGTCATCTTAACTTTGTCATCGCCAAACAGAGCCTTTGCAGTGGTTGTTGAGGAATGTCCATTTGCAGGCCAAGAGAAGACTCTTTTTGAAAATTTACCGAGCCAGTCATTCCAGTGGTAAGGGTTCAAATATAGTCTTCTCTTGACCTGCTACTGGACACTGACTAAGCGAAAATTGTGATTTACTTGACCCTCTGATCGTCATGCCGGCGAAAACACGCTCTTAAAAAACCATTTCCCTGAATTCCAGTGGTAAGTTTACAAAGACCGCATTATTTTGGCCAACAAATAGTCATTCACTGGGCAAAAAATTGAATTTTCTTGAAAATCTTGATACATTATAAAGTTGAAGAGTCGTCACGAAAATGGGTAGATGAATTGTGGATTTACAATTTAATAAACGTTCTGTGAACTATTTTGAAACTAATTTGATAGGGAGCTGTTGCCGCCATAGGTGGCAACAACTCACGATCAATGTTGTTTTAAAATATGCAAACCGCATAACTGAATAACTAGCTTGACATCATTTAGATTCCCATTATTTAATGTTTCAAAGTTTCAAATTGATTCCATCACGCGTAAAAAAAATGGGCGAAGGGTAGCTAGAAATGGGCGGGGCTTAGCTAGAAATGGGGTGGGCGTAGCTAGAAATGTATCGGCCGCGTCGAAGAGACCCATGATTACTCGTTCACAAAAACACAAGTTAGCTTTCAAGCAGACGTGAAAGGTATCATTTAAAGGAGAACTAACATCATCTCATAATAATTATTCAGGTGATATAACATTTCACTTATAAACAGTGCATGCAATTTTAAGTTTAAAAAAAAAAATCTTCATCGTCTTTAAAGAAAGATATTCACGAGTTATTAGCGAAATATTGATACAATCATACAGCCTATATATATATATATATTGTAACATCGACTATCAGAACCAAGCCTGAAACGAATTGACTTTGTGGCGTTTGCTATTTTATATATATATATCAGTGAAAGGCAGAGTGATTTATATACACATGCCCAAGTTAAGAGAGCTTTCGGCAAAACATATGTTAAACCCCGTCATCTAGTCCCTCTTTGCGTAATTTGTGGATCTTGTCGTGCACTATATCCTACAGTCGCACTCATTTTCATGGGTAATAATGATCTGGTTTGCACGTGTAGATCCAGAACTGTATAAGAGAAAATGAATAGTTATAATAATAATATAATGCGAACACGTTTGTTCAAGAATTATATTCTCACCGCACGGGCAAACTGTAAGCAAGACCTGGACTCGAAAGCGCGCGTACGCACGCTGTCTTACTCATACGCTCTGAGCCATTCCCCACCACCCCCACCCCCAATCCCCACCCACCCTCCCTTTTCTCTCTCTCTCTCTCCCCCCTCTCTCTCTCTCTCGCGCCTCTCTCTCTCTCTCTCTCTCTCTCTCTCTCTCTCTCTCTCTCTCTCTCTCTCTATCTCTCTCTCTCTCTCTCTCTCTTGACATCATCCTATCGATTTACTGATTAATTGACGACAAAAAATATATCAAGTGTATGAGATGTCGTGTACCATAACAGTTGTCTCCCTTGTATCGTAGTTTCAGTACAATTTGGCGCAATTTGCTGAATTTTTACACACGGTTCTCATATATCCACTTCTGGACAGAATTGTTAATATAAACAATTTCTATCCGTACGAACCTATTCAGCAGGAATGGTCCATTGTTGAACCAATTTGAAATGCCTCTGTTATCAACGGAAATTTCGCTTACACTTTCTCCAATACGCGTTTCTTACTCTTGGGACCAATGGATGATAATATTACTCGCTACTGCAATGACGTCATTATGTCACTGGTTACCGGAGGATGGATCCGATTTGTCACTGAATTATCTGGCGTCATGACCAAAATACTTCACTTGTTAGCTGACGTGACACTAAAGTTTTTTTCCCACAAAGTCGAAGAGTTGTCACGAAAGTGTGTAAATTAAGTGTGAACTTCCAATTTAATAAACGTTCTGTGAACTATTTTGAAGCTAATTTGACTGTGAGATGTTGCTGCCATAGGCAGTAACAACTCACGATCAATGTTGTTTCAAAATATGCAAACCACTTTCCTGAATAACTAACTACCTTGATATTGAGATTCCCGGTATTTCATGTTTCAATGTTTCAAATTGATTCCAACACGCGCACACAATTGGGCGGCGCTTAGCTATAAATGGGCGAAGCGCGGCTAGAAATGGGCTGGGCTTATATGGAAATGGGCTGGCCGTAGCTAGAAAGGTATCGGCCGCTTCGAAGAGACCCATGGTCACTCGATCACAAAAACATACAGGTTAGCTTTCAAGCAGACGTGACAAGTTAGTTCTCCTTCAAATGATACCTGTCACAGGTATCATGTATAGGAGAACTAACATCATCTCATAATAGTTGTTCAGGTGATATAACATTCCACTCATAAACCATCCATGCAATTTTAAGCACTTTATCATGTCGTTAAAGAAAGATATTCAGGAGTTAGTAGCGAAATATTGATACAATCATACAGCCTATGATGGCTGTCATTATTTGCTTTTCAACCAATCAGAAAAAAGCGATAGTGTCTGCCTCGATATATACCATCAATCATAGAGGTGCTATCTATAGTTTGACAATGTGGTATAAAAGCAACCGTACATGTAAGCTGTTGACCACTTTGAAACTAATTTGACTGGAAGTTGTTGCTGCCATAGGCAGCAACAATTTCCAGTCAAATTAGTTTCTACAAGATGATTATTACATAACAAAGAAAGCAATGCATTGTCACTTACATGACATCATACACTACCGTTTGACGAGACAAAATGGTGGCACCCACTGTTCAACATTTATGCGATATTACAAAGCAGATAAATTGTCAACCGGATAATGGAATATGACCGGATAAGAATGATTTGGAATCTATGAACCGTAATCTATCCGTGTAAAACAAGATTTAAGGTGAGATCAGCATCCCTTTAAATACAAACCGTATCAATCCATCCGTTCAGATTATTGTACTGGTTGGTACTCGCATTAGTATAGCCGCCTATGTGCAATGCCGGTAGTACCTGCTTTACATTCCCTGGAAAATTAACATAAAATACATATTAAATGATATATAATAATATCATGCCGCTTTTGTTTCGATACTAACTCCAAAACACTGTTGTATGCAACACATGTAAGACAACAATTGCCAACCAATCGGGTGCGAAATCGGTTAGTGGACGCGAGGTCTTGGTCTCTCTTGTGTCAACCCAACCCTATAATGGTCATGCGCCTGAGAAAACGGTATCTGTAATGGTTTTACGGGACGACGATTTGCATGCTTGGAGAGGACTATTTTCTGGAAGCTTGCAACTTGAATGACCGGTAAGGTAACCGAACTGGTCATGCCAGTGGAGGGCTTTCGGAAGTGGTCTCCTATTTGCGTGTAAATGTACACAGGCCCAGCACAAATTCCCAAATTCTTGATAATAATAATAATAATAATAATAATAATAATAATAATAATCTTATGTAGGCCTAACCGCCATTTAGACAAGTAAAATATTATATTTCTGTTTCCCTTTCTGCCACATTGTGGCATGGGTGTAAATAAAGAAAGGAAAATGAAATGCAAGTAGAATAAGTTGCGCTGTGGGGTCAGATATCTCGCGCTTTCTCTGCCCGTCGGTCTGTCAGTTGGTTTGCAAATAACATTTATTTGACCAAAAGAAAATCTTAAGATAGCCACTGCCAGAATAATACAGCAAATGCAATCAGGGATTGCCGACAGTCGCTCACACGTTTTATTCACATTGTAAAGGTTTCTCGGATTTTCTGGATTTTTTTCGGATTATCTGGATTTATCAGACTGGATTTATCATGTCCAAATTTGTGGACTCCTAGTGGTATGTCCACATCCTTTCCTGTATTTTTAAAAATTTGAGCCAAAATCGGACTGACAGTTTCCGGGATATCGACATATCCAGAAATTGATCCGATCGAGATCCGGGTTGTGTTAGCCGGATCACGGCCAAAGTAAGGACATCCTATTGCACGGCAAATTCCTTCGTTGCGTTAAAATCTTAAGAAAAATCGGATCAATAATTCTTCAAATATGCATGTCCTGACAGACAGACAGACAGACAGACAGACAGTGGTATGCAACTACACACCTGTAAGGTTGCATTAAGATTGGGATTATGTGAAATCAGGTCTCATAGGGTTAACCCCTCAATGACGAAATTTTGTCAAAACCCCCAAAATATTTACTTATATAATGCCTATCTGCTGGCCACGTGAAGACAATTTTTGTAAATTTACCACTAGAATGACTGGCTCGGTTATCGAGCCAGTCATTCCAGTGTTACATTGTCAAAAATAGGCTTCCCTTGGTCTGCAAATGGTCATTCACCAATTAGTGTTGTTCCGATTAATCGATTTGATCGATGATTGATTGGTTTGCATGTTCAACCAGCCGATCGATCATGATTTCAGAATGGTTTATAAATGGACTTTATTAATATATTGTAACTTGTCAAGCTAGAATATATATAGTATTACTCCTTAATCTAAGACATTAATTCTTTCAGCACTGAAATAGTATGCTAATTTCAAAGCAACCATACCAATAACATGTTGACTATTTTGAAACTTAAGGCAGCAACAGCTTCCAGTCAAATTAGTTGCAAAATACTCAACATATTATTTCTTAAATTATTAAGAATCTGTCATACCTGCGACTTTGTTTTAAAGGGGTAATTATCATTGAACATGCTATAATTACTGCATTGAAAATGGATAAAAATGAGAACCTGTTATGATCAATCATTAATTGATCATTGATTAGTATATAAAACCAATCATCGATCACAAAAATAGTTACAATTCCCAACACTATCACCAATACCACTGAAGAGGTCGGTTTAGGCTGGTTTCGCCATGAAAGCCTTACATTAATATGTGCTCAATATATGGTATCCAACCCATAATGGTAAAATCTTATCTGACATTCACGTATTTGACGTCATGAACAAAAATACGTCACTTCCTAGCTAACGTCATAATCAAATCACATTCGGTCGTCACGAAAGTGGTAGATTTTTCAGCACTAATCGGCTGAATTCTAGGTCTTTTATAAATTTACAATATAATAAACCTTCTCTAAAATATTTTGCATATAATTTGAATGGTAGCTGATGCTGCTTGGCACGCAGCAGCTGCTCCAAGCCAAATTAGTTTCAAAATATTCGACGGTATGTTGCCATGAAAATGTGATTCTAGGAATTCCTAGTTTAACGTGTTGAAATCGATACAATTGCGCACAAAGTGGGAGGAGCCTAGCTAGAAATGGGCGTGGCATAACTAGAAATGGTAGTCATTGTGCTCATGATAAATAAATTGGATCACTTTGTTCACGTTAAATTTATTAATCATTCAATGTGGCCAGGTGGATGTAGAGGATTTTCTCTTGACAGTGTTTACCTGATAGTAGCGTGACACTCGGTGGAGAGGCATCGCGTACGCCACCATTTGTAATTCCAGTCACCTGTACAGTTAGATCTCCTGCCAATCCATCATAAATTACATGCACCTCAATCCAATAATAGCCCTGTAAAATAATAATAATAATAATAATAATAATAATAATAATAATAATAATAATAAACTCACGCACGCACGTGCACACACGCACACACACGCTCACGTACGCACGTAGGCATGCCGGTGCATGACTGGTCATATAACATTATATCTATAATTATCCAATCACACCGGAAAATATCACATTTAAACATGTTACTATTAATCAATTTCGCTACGGCCGCCCATCTAACGGTTTCAGTATGCCGATCGAAAGTTGGGAATTTGAATTAGGGACTCGCGCCTCTATTTCAAATATTTCAAATTCACAACTTATCAAATTATATTAATTTATACGGAATTAAATCACAAGAGGTTAAGATTAATTTCGTTTCATTGCATCTAGTCACACAATTTAAAGGCGCATATTCACAGCAAAATTACTGAAAATAAAATTGTTTAAATTATATGCTTTTAGAGGCTTAAACTGTGAGCCTATATGTAATGAAACGAAATAAAACTTAACATATGTTGATTTCATTCCATATAAATTAATATAATTTTTTAAGTTGGGAAATTGAAATGGAAGCACAAGTCTCTATATAAATTTCGTAACTTAAACAATTATATAAATTTATATGGAATGAAATCATCATATGTTAAGATTTATTTCGTTTCATTACTTATAGACACATAATTTAAGCCTATAAAAGAATACAATTATAATAATTTTATTTTCAAGCATTCTGGTGTGAATACGCACCTTTAAGCCTCTAAAAGTAAATAATTTTAACAAATTTATTTTCAAGCATTCTGGTTTGAATATACACCTTTAAAGTGCAAAGTGTCCCATATATCGCGCATGTACTGGGCGGACAGGCTGGTCATTGGAAATTTATTTCACCCTGGATCTCGAAAACCTATAAGTCTATGCATATTTATGTTTTCTCACCTGTACATCTGTGACTACAGCCTCGGCATAATTTGTAGTAGTATTGAATTTCACAATAACGTTCCCAGGTCGCCGATCAAACCCAATGAAGATAGAATGTTTCTCCCCACAGTCGCCATTTGCAACCAGCATTTCTAGTCTATTTGCCGCAGTTGGAGATAACATGAACCGGACGAATATCTCCACATAGTCGCCATACCAGGCGTGAGCGAATCTCTCCGACAGAAGGTCTGCTTGTCCACCGAAATAACCAGCGTAATCGTCATCGGCATCGCTGATTGGGTTCTGGACGACTACACCTCTATTCTAAGAACAAGGATGGAAAACATGTCAAATTAGATTCAGATTCAGATTTTTTATTTACACCCAGGCCACATAATGGCATATGGGGAATATGAATTTACAGAAATTATAAATGTTATAGAGTTGTAGTGATGCTGTGCATCATAAAGGATAACCCCGCCTTCCGCTGAACCCCACCTTTCACTGAACGCAGGCAATTGACTTTTCCAGTTTTAGCTATGCCCCGCCATCCTCTAACTAAGCTCCACCCATTCTTCGCCGTGTTGGGATCAAATCGATCCCCGAATGCACTGACTATCATTTTCCAGAAAACTATACATATAACCTGTTTAAATATTTTGAAACTAATTTGACTTGGTACTGTTATGGCAGCAACAGCGCCCAGTCAAATTAGTTTCAAAATATTCAACAGAATCTTTATTAAATAGTAAAGACATGCAATTCGTTCAATAACACATAGCCCGTCTTCAATTATGCATTCCTGACGTACTTATCTACGTAATTCATGACGTCATTGATTATGATGTCATTCTGCACGTCACGTAGGTAATTATGACGTCATATAATGGATGGATATAGTGGAAATGTCTATTAGTCTTGAAGTTGGATGAACCATGAATTGATACTAGTTACAAGTAGAATGCATCCGTACACCAAGGATGGTTAATGTATACACACGATTCAAACTAAAGCCTAGATACGAATTAGCTATCAAGATCAGTGAACCGTGAAAAGTAGGCCAAGTGGACCAACCTTTGATAAGCGACACAGCAATAAGATACAATGCATCTACACATCAAGTCTGGTTACTGTATAAAAAACTGTTGAAACTACAACCCTGACAAGAATAATCTCTGATGTTCAGTGAACCATGAACAGTAGCTGACGCTGACCTACTTTTGATACAGGACACGCCTTTAGCCCAGCACGTATCGATATACCAAGTTTGGCTACCCTATGCAAAAAAACTCTTGAAATTACAGTCCGGACAGGAATAATTTCTGACGTTCAGTGAACCGAGAAAGGTCGGTCACGCTGACCGTCTGTTTGTACATGCTAGGCATTCTAGTGGCCAATTTTCGCAAACACCATACAGGTAACCTTTGGAATATTTAGATTATTTGAAAACGAATTTGACTTGGAGCTGATGCTAACAGCTTCCACTAAAGATCGTTTCAAAATATCCAACAGAAAGTGTACTAAAATATAAATTCACAAAAGACAGACAATTAAAACACGTACTGTTGAATATTTGCCAGTTTCATGACGGGCATTCATAATTTGTCTGCGATGGCAGTTAATACATGACACAACAGGAAAAACAAAATGGCCCCTTTCAATACGCAACATGCATGTTCTAATAAATCTCTGTAAATATCTTAGCCATGCGAAGAGAAAGCTATAACTCGTGATTTTAAACTCGCATATAATTATGCCTGCTCTATTTAAATTGTCAGCGAACACTCATATCAACCTAAATCGGCTTCTGCAGTGGTTTTGAGAAATGTCTATTTGCAGACCAAGAGAGCACTATTTTTTAAACTTTACCACTGGAATGAATGGTTCGATAACCGAGCCAGTCATTCCAGTGATAAATTTTCAAAAATAGTCTTCTTTTGGTCTGCAAATGGACATTTTCTATGGAAACATTTGAATTTTTAAAACAAATTCAAGGGTTAACGGGTTAAGACGTACACAATTCTAATGTGATAACAAACTGTGCATAGCATTTATGAGAAATATTGATGCACTGTTAGATCTTAATATTATAATGCTAACAATTATAAAATATGTAATTTATATCTACCGCCAATATATTAATTGAAAAATATTTCCCTCATATGCTTTATGTAAAGCCTGAATGAATAAAACGTGACCATGAACATGGCGTGTTTAGATTTTGTCGTCATATATTTGAGCGTATAGCGAGTGGTCTCCAAAGTCGGTTTACGTCAAGGGCTGAAGGGGCTACAGTACAAGTTCTCTTTATTTCTTCCAGACTATACAATAGCATATGGAGGTAAATCTATTTACATTATATAGTACAAAGCCCCCCCCCCCCCCGCCCCCCTAAAGATAAGAGATCCCCCAGCCAAACAAAAACATCGAATTTGAACCGTTCATTCCCAGTACCTTACCATCATGATAAACGTAAGCGGTTGAATGTTTTGAAACCAATGTGACTGCGAGCTGGTGCTGCCTTAGGCAGCACCAGCTTTCAGTCCAATTAGTTTCAAAATAATTCAACATCATTTTGAAACATGTTTTGAGGTAGTAGTAGTAGTAGTAGTAGTAGTAGTAGTAGTAGTAGTAGTAGTAGTAGTAGTAGTAGTAGTAGTAGTAGTAGTGGTAGTAGTAGTAGTAGTAGTAGTAGGAGTATTAGTAGTAGTAGTAGTATTAGTAGTAGTAGTAGTAGTAGTAGTAGTAGTAGTATTAGTAGTAGTAGTAGTAGTAGTAGTAGTAGTAGTAGTAGTAGTAGTAGTAGTAGTAGTAGTAGTAGTAGTAGTAGTAGTAGTAGTAGTAGTAGTAGGAGTAGTAGTAGCAGCAGAATGAGCGGAAGTAGCATCAGCAGCAGCAGTAGTAGACGCAGTAACTGTAACAGCAGCAGCAGTATTAGTAGCCATTCCCTCCTGGATCCGCCCAAATAATGGACCCCGCAACTATTTATCCTTGGGCCCCAAATAGTATTAATCCGGCTTCGGTGACCCAAGAGATAACGAATATTTTCCAAAGTGTCACACACGTATATGACGTCATAATCTAAACACGCCACGTGTTAACTGACATTACAATCAAGTTAATATACTTCACGTTGAGAAATTGAATTGGCGGCCCGTATGGTTAATTCAGTTTCACAACAAAAACATTAAATATTAATTTATATGGGATGAAATCATCACATGACTCATTTCATTTCTTTACATCGAGGTAGGCCTATCCTACATAATTGAAGTCTCTAAGCGTATACAATTTAAATTTTTTTTATTTTTTAAACATTCTGGTGTGAAATGTGGGCCTTTAATAAAAGTTGGTTGTCATGCAAATGATCTTGGGGTCAAGATTAAACGATGGCGGTTATTTAAGAAGGGGTGAGATGGGTGTGGGGGGGGGGTGGTGGGTGGTTGTGAAATTACACATATCTTGTGGCCCAAATAATAACTATCCGTCGTAGGCTTGATTATATGACCTAAAAATACACACCTGTATGTAAGCGTGATTAGGTCCCTTGCCCTGTACATCCGGTTTAAAGGTCAAATAGATATCCGGGTAACATTGCTCAGAGGTAGGCGTTATAGCTAAAAATAGAACACATTTATTTAACGTCCCGTATTGCGTTATGAGGAACCATAAATAATCTAGAATTAACGAAATAAAAAACTAAGAAATAAGATGTCGTTAATAGTTTAAGGCTTAAATTTGTTCAAGGAAATTTCAATTTTCACATAGAAAATTTTCACTTACAGACCAAGAGAATATAGTTGTTTTTTGAAAATTCCCCACTGGAAAAGATCTATTTTTGAAAATCGACATCTGGAATGACTGGCTCGGTAACCGCGCCAGTCTTTCCAGATGTAGATTTTCAAAAATAGATCTTTTCTTGGTGTGCATATGGCCATATCTCAAGATGCATTTGAAAGCCAGCTTAAACACTTAGCGCCTAGTTAACGGCATAGTTTCTGCAGTAAGCTCACTTCATAGGTGAGACCATCTTTCTCATGATTGTACCTCCTGAATAAGGCCAACTGTCTTATAGCAAAACTCGCTCGGTGAGCATACCACCTTGGATATTAGACCGTCACAATGGAGGGATCCGCTCCTTTGCTGAAGAATCTGACGTCATAATCAATTATGTCACGAGTTAACTGACGTCAATATGAGGTTGCGAAACTCGAAAAGTCTGTCAGGAGACTGTAAGAGTTGAATGTCTCTGGTGACATTGCAATTTAATATATATTCTCTTGAATAGTTTGAAATAGCAACAGGTACAATTAAAATTAGTTTCAAAATATTCAACAGATTACCTTTACGATTACCTTGAAAACGGGATTCTGGGAATTCAGGTGTCAAAGTATTTTTCAAAATCGCTCCAAACACGCGGTCAGAGTGCGCGGAGCTTAGCTAGAAATGGGCGTTGCTTATTTAGAAATATGTACTTTTTTTTTATAAATATTAGCATCTTAATAACACCCCATCGGCAATACGACCAGCTCAGTTGTACGACTATCTCAGGCATGCGATCAGCCGAATAATAAGACCATCTCACACATAAGTCAACCTTATTAACAGGCACACACTAATACGCTTGCTGCCTTAAGATGACTCTATCAGTAATAAGAACCCCATCAGCAAAACCACCCCATCATTAATAAGTTCCCAAATCGGCAATAAGACCGCCATCATGAATAACATCCCCATGAGCAATGCAATCCCATTAGCAATAAGACCCCCATCATAAATACTCCACCAGTTGAAAGAACCCCCCCCCCCCCCCCCTACCAGTATTACGACCACGCCATTAATAAGACCCCCAAGAATAATATGACCCCCACCAGTAATACGGCCCCACCAGTAATACGACCCTCATTATTAATAAGACCCATCAATACTATCCACCACCACCACCACCCCCACCCCCACACCGCGGCAGTAATAAGACATCATCAGTGATATGGCCTTCATCAGTAATAAGATCGTCTCGGTATTATTATCTCAGCCCATAATTATGTGACAACTTCGGTAATAACTTCAATGGACCTTACCACTTTTAGCTATGCCCCGCCCACCTCTAGCTAAGTCTACCCACAGTTCGCCGTGTTGGGATCAATCGATCCCCGAAGGCCCTGACTATGAATTTCCTGTAAACTATACAGGTAAGCTGTTTAATATTTTGTAACTAATTTGACTGGGTGCTGTTGCCGCTAATGGTAGCAACAGCGCGCAGTCAAAACTGTTTCAAAATATTCGACCGAATGTTTAGTAAATAGTAACGACAAACAATTCGTACAACAACGCATACTCCGTATTCAAATATGCGTTTGTGACGCACTTATCTACGTCATCCAAGAGGTCATAATGACGTCATTGATTATAATGTCATTCTACACGCCACGTAGTAGGTTATGACGTCATATGATGGATGCATAAACAGGAAAGGTGAATTAGATATATAGATGAATACGATCAGTTAGTAAACTATCTGACGTTATACTGAAATATGGCACATGTTGGCGGACTTCACATTCAAAATGACGTAGCAACATCACGACAATCGAAGTCTGTCATGACGGCCAAAGACGTGTATGCCTTTGATGAATTTACAATTTAATAAACACTGTAGTATATTTCGAAACTAATTTGGCTGAGAGCCTTTGCCATATAAATTAGTTTTAGAATATCCGACAGTTTATCCGCATAGATATCTTGAAACTAAGATGCTGGGAAGTCAAGTTTCACAGTTTTAAATCCATCCCAAACACGCGTAAAAGATATGCGTATCTTATCTATACAGTGAAGTATTTATGCGTGGCGTCACATATTTGAGTGACATATGATCGAATCTCTTCATTTTACTGTGGATAATACTTACTTGGAGTAAATGTTGGATAGACGAGTGGGCAATCATGCGTACAATTATTCGCTAGCCGCATGCAGATTCCAACTGGGTAAGGAGGCGGTGCGTACACAGGAGGCCAGAATGCATAAGGAGCCACGTGCACTGGAAAATAACGAATTAATAACAATAAAGAAC
>JAVVLW010004740.1:0-20388 GCA_034401795.1 Chaetoderma sp. LZ-2023a
CGAACTTGCTTGCATGCGCACACAGAAATTTACTTTTCACTTCAAGAGTATACTTACCTCCCTAATACTTTAGATATTGCTAAATATTGGCTTTCACTCAATAAACACTCAGATTAAAACAGTTAGGTGCCCCTACTGGGCAGGGAGTCAGAGCGTAGTCTGGCGGATGCCAGCCCCACCACTGCGCATGCGCAGACTAGCACTACCTCTTTGCTAGATTATTGGCAGAGAGATCACACATGTCTTTTTGTGCAAAAGCTTTTTCTTACTCTTAAACTGTTTAATTGGTGTTATTTTGGAGTGATAGTCACTGATTTGGATGGCAGGAAGGATCACTTCGCCAAAGGGGGACCTAGGACCTTTAAATCAGGTGACTTCTAGTAAAATTAGCGAGTTTTCTTCCCGGTGTATTGTGTTTCCGGGACTCGCGTTTACCGTGATAAGCGCCTTGGTTAGTTGGTTTATGTCAACTCGGTGCTACCTAAGGCTAATTTCTCTTTCTGTTTATGTCCACAGGTCTGTATGACGCTAGGTGGTGGCATCACAGCAGCAGAGAGTTAGTTTTCTCTCCACCATGGTTCCATTTCCTACTAACACTGTTAGGTTATCTAACCAAATGAAAAATTATGTCCAGTGAGTTGGAGGCCTAGTATAAAGGTCTTCTCACTTTGCCCTCTTGATCCAATTCCTTCCCCATGAGGTGGAGAGAGTTAAGAGGCGTGCAGGTGGTGGAGTACTCCGGTTCGTCACGTTGGATGGTTTGTCTATACAAGGTGTCAGGTATCTAGTTATTGATAATGTGGTGATGTTAATTATAGTAAGCAAAGGGAGATAATTAACATTTTTGCCAGAAAAGAGTTATCTATGTGTATCTGATGGTTGTGTAGTCGACGTATCCATTCAG
Organism: Chaetoderma sp. LZ-2023a; assembly: GCA_034401795.1. Lineage (NCBI taxonomy): Eukaryota > Metazoa > Mollusca > Caudofoveata > Chaetodermatida > Chaetodermatidae > Chaetoderma > Chaetoderma sp. LZ-2023a. The sequence goes on from JAVVLW010004740.1 coordinate 905, forward strand.
CATACAATTCGTCCTTGCACTTGGATGTTTTGTTGGGATCGAATTTTTCCTGTCACGGGATTAATGACGTCATAATCAGCCTGGCTATGTATTTATCAGCAATTCAAGTCGCTATGCTGGTTTCTGATGTATATTGATCTTTATGATCGTTTTCCTTCTCTTTGAGTTGGTTTGAGTGTCTAAGCTTAACTAGTTTGCTCATACTCCTCGTCCTTTGCCCTGTTTCAGGGACCGGGTTGCGCGTCCTGTGGACGATTTCTACATGATAAGTTCTTGCCTCATCTTTGCTATCAATGTAGCCCTTGTGGTCCCTTGGCTAATTGTGACATATGTAAGCACTGGGGGGGCGAGTTAATGTCCGAATTCTTGTGCTTACAGGCGACGGACAAGGTGGTAGAGGAGGAGAAGAAGAAGAAGCGGAAACGAGAGGTTGTAAGTAGGAAGGGTAAGGGGAAGGTCTCGTCCGCGGTGGATATGGAGGCCTTCCGGACCGAGATGTTGGGAGAGATGAAGAGGACAGTAAAGGATTTGGTTCCAGAGTTGCTTCGTGGCATGCTTCCTGGACCAGATCCTTTACTGTCCTCATCATCGGCTTCGGAGCAGGTAATCCCCGCCTCTGGATCGGTTTTCCTTAGACCGCTTCCGTTGTTCGACGATTCAGAGGTGGCCCCATTAGAGGGGGCGTTCCACGACCCTGGCAGCAGGCTTATTGCCGCGCCGATAGGGGACCGTGGACGGTTGTCGCTGGAACCCGCGGGCTGCTTATCAGTCCAGGGGTATCCGCACGCCGCGGTGGCCAGTACCTCCTATGGCACCGTTCCTGGTCAGCCCGGGTTAGCTCTCTTTGCTGACCTGGGGTCTAATCTTTCTGACCAGGGTGATGAGGATTACCTGCTAGGGGCGCCGTCTGACGACGTGGACATGGATGAAGACGTTTGTGCACCCCTCGCGGGGAATACAGGCGGCTTCTTCCACGGTTTTACTCACCCTGGAGTAGAGTCCGCGGCTCAGGTGGTGGCCCAGGGCGCTGCTGATGGCCAGCGGTACCGCATACCTCGGCTTGCCGAGGGTGTTGCTGGTGCTGGCCGGGCCCGTGGTGGGGCGGTATATACCCCGCGCTCTGCCACGGTGCCTGCTCCTGGTCAAACCAGTGATATTGTCATGCCGGTGCTGTCAGCCCCGCATGTTTTCCCTGGCTTGCCAGGTGTATCAGCGTACCCGCCGTCAAGCTCTGCTGCTTGCGCTCAGGAGGAAGACGAAGGACCCCGTCTTGTAGAGCGCTCGCAGTTAGCCACGGAGGAGGATTGGTCTGACGCTTGCCAGTGGTTGGTGAGCGTTAGGCCTGATCTGCCCGTGGAGCAGTCGGCTAGCCAGCGTGACCACAGGCCGTGGTTAGCTGGGAAACCGACTGCTAACGCTATGCCTTCTCTGCCGCTGGCGGAGCATGTCGTTGACATGTTCAAGGCGGCGGAGTCGTCCATTAAGTCGAGTGGACGTCTCGCGAAGGCCCCTCGCGAGGTGGCCAGGCGTTTGTCGCATCGTGCCCCTGGATTACCAGCGGTACGGTGTGGTACCCAAGCCCAGCCTGGATGACCGCGCGGCTTTGGGTGAGGATGCGCGGCCAGGCTCCCGTTCTGACACGGGGGTCTTGTGCTCGAACGCGTTGCGTTCGGCGAATACCGCGTTGCGTGATGCGGAGGAGAGTGGGAGGGCTTCGATTGCCGCTCTGTCCCACGTCTCCCAGCTGTTACAGGGGGTAGTAACGGCATCCGCATCGCGCCAGCCAAGTCCGGTCACGGTCCAGCGAGCCATCCAGGATGGTATTAACCTGGCGCTGGACTGTATGACTCGGGCGGTGACCAGGAGTGTCCGGGCAAGACGCACGTTTGCCCTGGACAATCTGTGCCCGTCTCAGGACCTGTACAATAGGCTACTGCGTACGCCTATGACGGGTCCTGGTCTTTTTGGAGGTGAGGGATGTCGACACCTCCAGGAGACGGTCACCCTGGTGAATAACCAGAGGGCGCTGCGCGAGCAGTTTGAGGTGCTGCGTCGTGCTAACGTTCGCGCCGCGGCCCCTGCGTATCGTCCCCTGCAGGCTCGAGGTGGTGCTGGCCAAGTCAGAGGCCAGCCACCGTCGCAGCGTCGGCCTCGGCCGCGTGCGATTCGGCCAGCAGCGAGGGGGGCGCAGGTTCCTCAGGCGCCGTCAGCCAGGCAGCCGCCCGCGCACCGAGGTGCGCACGGGGCGGGGCGGGGCGCGCGAGGATCTGGGCGTGGTTATCGGTCCTGACGGGACGGTTACCGCGGTAAGAACCACTCCGGTGTTTATGGCGACGGAGACAGTGCCGCTCTTGCATGCCTCGTGTCCACCTCGGTCCCTAGGTGGACCGGTGGGAGGCCGGCTAGCCGACCACATGCAAGAGTGGGAACGGTTAACTCAGGACCGTTTAGTCTCCCATTCCGAGAGATCCAGAGCAAAGGTTGTGTATCGAGGAGGAGATAGATTCCCTCGTACAAAAGGGAGCTATTCAGCCGGCACAAAGGTGTCCGGGCTTCTATTCAACCCTGTTCTTAGTAACAAAACGCACCGGAGGGTGGAGACCGATTCTCAACCTCAAGCCATTGAACAAGTTCATCGAGACGCCCAGTTTCAAGATGGAAACGGTGCGCTCGGTGTTGGCGGGGTTGGAGAGGGGGATGTGGACGGCGTCGATAGATTTGAAGGACGCTTATTTCCACATCCCCATCCACGGGAGTTTCTGTCGCTTCCTGAGATTTGCATTCCAGGGCAGACAGTGGGAATTCAGGGTGTTGCCCTTCGGAATTTCCACGGCTCCTCGGGTTTTCACCCGTGTGGTTCTTGCGATCACAGCATACCTCCGCAGGAGAAGCATAGCAGTCCACACGTACATAGATGACTGGCTGTTAAAGGCACACGACAAGGAAGCTTTATCGGCCAATCTGGTGATTGTTTTGAAAACTCTCTCGGATTTGGGCTGGATGATAAATTTTCCGAAATCAGAGCTGACTCCATCCCAGAGGTTTGTTTACCTGGGAATGTTCTTCGATCTGGAGACGGGATATGTTTATCCTACTCAGGAGAGAGTGCTAAAACTCATCTCGTTAATTCAGTCAGTGTGCGACAGTCGTCATGTCCTGGCACGGGTTTACTTGAGAATGCTGGGGTTGATGGTTTCTTTGGAACCAGTCATTCCTCAGGCCGCCTTACGCAGGCGGCCGATCCAGTTGTTTCTCATGACACAATGGACCCAGAGTACAGGTTCGCTGGACTCGAAACGTGTCAGTGTTGGCGCCTCTGATTCACCACCTGCAATGGTGGTTGAAGACAGAGAATCTCCTGGTGGGGGTTATGCTAACCCCTCCCCACCCTCAGGTGAGTGTGTATACAGATGCATCGATGGAGGGCTGGGGGGCTTGCCTGGAAGAGTCCACGATATCAGGGCTTTGGAATCCGGAACAGTCAAAGGAACATATAAATCTACTGGAGCTAAGAGCAGTAGTCCTGGGCCTGGAACATTTCTTACAGAAAGTTCAGGGCAAGATTGTTCTCATTCGTTCAGACAACTCAACAGTTGTGACTTACATAAACCGCCAGGGCGGAACGAAGTCGCCATTCTCTGTATGATGACATGGAGACTGCTTTGTTGGTGTCTGGATCACCAGATTACCTTGAAAGCAGTTCATATTCCGGGAAGGTTAAACCTGCTAGCAGACTCATTGAGCCGAAGGATGAGTGTTTTACCCACGGAATGGCAACTAAATCAATGTGTGGCGGATCGTCTGTTCGACCATTGGGGGAAACCCAACATCGATTTGTTCGCAACGAAGAAGAATGCGAAGATGACGACGTACGTCTCTCCGATTCCGGATCCAAGCGCTTTCGCAACAGATGCGTTAGCTATCAGCTGGGGGAGAATGTATGCATACGCATTCCCTCCAGCAATCCTGATTCCAAAAATTCTTCAGAAAATCAGACAAGAGGAATGCCAAGTGCTTCTGATCGCCCCGGATTGGCCAAGCCGATCATGGTATACGGATCTGCTGGACCTTCTGGTCTGCAATCCGGTTCCTCTGCCTCTGATGGACGATATTATCTTCCAGGGCAAGGTCCTTCACAACAATCCGTCAATGTTCAGATTGACTGCGTGGATGTTGTCAAGGAATCTAGAATTAAGGAGGGCTTTTCTGAGCAAGCAGCCATGTTTATGGCCAAAGCCAGGAGGGGGTCAACCTCCAGAGCATATAATTATAAAATCAACAGATTTGCAGAATGGTGCTCAAAAAGATGTATTGATCCAATGGATTCATCTATTCAAGTAGTAGCTGATTTCCTCTGTCACCTCTATGATGCCTATAGCCTCAAGCCTAACTCTATTGCTGGTTATAAGTCAGCATTAATGTCTGTTATTCCTTGCTTGGCTAAGAGGGGAAGTGATGAAGTAAATACATTAAATGTATTAATTAAAGGCATGGGCAATCTAAGACCAAGGAATCCACCGGTGATTCCGTCTTGGAGTTTATCGCTAGTGCTTCAAGTACTAGGTGATAAGCCTTTTGAACCACTTAGTTCCATTTCTATGAAACTATTAACACTGAAGACTGTGTTTTTAATTGCTGCGGCCTCGGCTAGGCGTAGGAGTGAAATTCATGCCTTATCAGCCGAGGATGACCGTTTTGTGGTTTCAGGGGAAGGCCTTAAGCTGCTACCTAGGATTAATTTCTTGGCTAAAAATCAGTCGTTGAAATATCCAGGTCAACCTATTATTTTGCCTGCTTTAACTAGATATGATCCTAATTCTAAAGCATGGTGTCCCGTCCGGGCGCTGCGCCGGTACAAACAACGTACGGCGGATTGGCGCACCGACCAGTCAGCGTTATGGTTGTCATATATTGAACCCCATGGCAGGGCTTCTAAGGACACCATTTCCAGGTGGATTGTTGAATGCATTCAGTTTTGCCATAAATCCGCCACCGGGAAGCAGGTTGACGTGGCCAAGGCTCACAGTGTCCGCGGCGTAGTGACATCCACTGCCCTATTTAATGGGGTCCCTGTGGATGATATTATGTCGGTGGCTCAGTGGCACTGTGAGTCAAGTTTTACAGACCATTATCTCCGTGACACCTCTAATCCTCTCGCCTTGTCGATTTTGAAAAAATAACTCGGTTTATATTTTTTGAGGAGGTTTTTTCCTCATTACTTATATATTTCACAATTAATTTATGGAAACACCCACTTTTTTGGGCCTGCATCAGTCTTTACCAATGGGAAGATGATGTCAGCAGCCATTTCAACAAGGTCAGTCTTGTTCATGTGTTGTCCGTTGTTGATTGTATTGTCACGATTACCCGTTATTAATATGGTGATGGTTTGTGTATTTGTGTGGTTCATTGTTGAGAGTTACGAAAATGGAGCTTTTTCGTCTCTGTCCTGTAGTACATGGCACTTGTACGTAGAGAGCGTATAGGACATTGAGGTCAGTCGACTCTTCCTCCCAGGAAGGAGGGGGGGGGGGGAGCGCATATGACATTCGGTCATCTCTCATACATCGGTGGTGTTATCCGATGGTTAGTCAAATCCTGACTGTTTTTTCTTACAGTTTCAGAAGTTTAAGTGCCTTAAACGCAGAAAAGCGTATAGGGATGAGCTGGTCTTTTGACCTCGCCTCCCTCCCGCCAGATTCACTTTCGAATTCTGGCAATATCAAAAGTATTAGGGAGGTAAGTATACTCTTGAAGTGAAATAAACGAAATCTAGGATTTCTTTTTTCACGAGAGAGTTGATACTTACCTCCCTAGATACGGACCCGGCCTCTCCACCCCACAGAGGCTCGGTCTTCAGGCTCTTAATAGTTGCATGTGTGTCAGCCAATAATCTAGTCAGAGGAAGTGCTAGTCTGCGCATGCGCGGTGGTGGGGCTGGCATCCGCCAGACTACGCTCTGACTCCCTGCCCAGTAGGGGCACCTAACTGTTTTAATCTGAGTGTTTATTGAGTGAAAGCCGATATTTAGCAATATCTAAAGTATTAGGGAGGTAAGTATCAACTCTCTCGTGAAAAAAGAAATCCTAGATTTCGTTTAATTTGTATGAAATTAGAGTTTTAAAAACTTGTTGGAAATTTTGAAAGTAATTTAACATTTTGAATGTGTGATGGCTAGAATCTCCGTTTCCAGTTACCTATAAATATAAGATGCTTAATATGTTGAAATGTTTAATATGCAGCAACAGTTCCCAGACAATTTAGTTCCAAAATATACAGCAGAATATTTATTAAAGTGTAAATTAATCTTCGAATTCAGTTCAGTATTACAGGTTCAAAGAGTTAATGGCAAATTATTCTTGAAACCCATTGTTCTACTTCGAATAATACTTACCAGATGTACTATTATGATAATGTCTATTATCTAGTCTAGCTCAAAATAAACAATTAAAACTCTGCACTCTCCTGGTCCTGCCCATACTGTGTCCGGGAATTACCATAGCCCCAGGTACCGAGTCAATTCCCAAACAGTCAGATTCGTCTATTTTGCTGACTTGGAAAGTCACGTTTTCTAAGCTCGTTAAAATTCTCAATTTTGAACCAAATTCAGCGTTGTTGGAGTGTTCTGTTACTGGCATCATGGAAGAGAAAGGGAAATCATCTCAGGGGCAGGTTGTATCAATCTAGAATTTATACTTTCGTGCCGTAATGAATGATTGAATCTTCCTTAAATTGGCACATTGTTTTTCACATCAAGAGTATACTTACCTCCCTAATACTTTTGATATTGCTAAATATTGGCGTTCACTCAATAAACACTCAGATTAAAAACAGTTAGGTGCCCCTACTGGGCAGGTAGACAGAGGGTAGTCCGGCGGATGCCAGCCCCACCACCGCGCATGCGCCGACTACTACTTCCTCTTTGCTAATTTATTGGCAGAGGGTTCACATGCTTTTTGTGCTTGTGCAAAGTTTTCACTCGTTCTGGGCTTATTTGAGTCTTGTTGTGTGAGAGTATATCACCTGGATTATGTCTGAGTGAGCTACTTCGCCGGAGGAAGGCGCAGGATCCTTATATCAGGTGATTTCAAATATATTCTAGCAAGTTTTTCCCGTTGTAATGTGTTTCCGGGACTCGCGCTTACCGTGATAGGCGCCTTGTTTAGTTGTTTCACATCAAGAGTATACTTACCTCCCTAATACTTTTGATATTGCTAAATATCGGCTTTCACTCAATAAACACTCAGATTAAAACAGTTAGGTGCCCCTACTTGGCAGGGAGTCAGAGCGTAGTCTGGCGGATGCCAGCCCCACCACCGCGCATGCGCAGACTAGCACTTCCTCTTTGCTAATTTATTGGCAGAGAGTCTACACATGTTTTTGTGCTAGAGCTTTTCTAACTCAATTCATAGTCTTTTTGTGTGAATTTTGAAAGTGATAATCCCTGATATAGATGGCAGAAAGGATGACTTCGCCACAGGAGGGCCCAGGACCTTTAAATCAGGTGACTTCTAGTAAAATTAGCGAGTTTTTTACCCGGTGTAATGTGTTTCCGGGACTCGCGTTTACCGTGATAAGCGCCTTGTTTAGTTGGTTTATTTCAACTAGGTGCTATATAATACTAATCTCTCTTTGTGTTTATGTCCACAGGTCTGTGTGACGATATGTAATGGACATCACATCAGCAGACGGTTTGTTTCTCTCCACCATGGTTCCATTTCCTACTAATACTGTTAGGTTATCTAACCAAAAATTCTATGTCCAGTGAGTCGGAGGCCTAGTATAAAGGTCTTCTCACTTTGCCCTCTTGATCCAATTCCTTCCCCTAGCGGTGGAGAGAGTTAAGAGGCGTTCAGTTGGTGGAGTGCTCCAGTTCATCAGGTGGATGGTTTGTCTATACCAGGTATCAGGTATCTAACTAATGATATGAGGTGATGTTAATTATTTGAAAAAATAATGACTGTTTTTACCATTGTTATCATTGTGTATCTGATGGTGTGTAGTCTGAATATCCAAGTGAGGACGTTATGTTAGGAATACAATTCGTTCTTGCACTTAGATGCTTGTTGCGGACCGATTTAATTTCTGTCATGGGATTGATGACGTCATAATCAGCCTTGCTCTTTATTTACATTTAAAGTTTTGTCCAACGCTGGTTTCTTATGGTTACTGATCTTTATGATCTTTTCCCTCTCTAGTTGGTTTTGAGTTTTTTCTAACCTTGACTAACTTGCTCATTGTCCTCGTCCTGTGTCCTGTTTCAGAGACCTGGTTGTCCGTCCTGTGGCCGGTTCCTAAAGGATCGTTTCGTCCCCCACTTATGCTTTAGCTGTAGTCTCTGTGGACCACTGCTTAAGTGTGAGGTCTGTAAGCAATGGGGGGGCGAGCTAATGTCTGAGTTTCCGTGTTTACAGGCTAAGGACAAGGTGGTGGAGGAGGAGAGGAAGCAGAAGAGAGAGGGTGTCAGTAAAAAGGGTAAGAGGAAGGCCTCGTCCGCGGTGGATATGGAGGCCTTCCAGTCCGAAATGGTGGGAGAGATGAAGAGGACGATAAAGGATTTGGTCCCAGAGTTGCTTCGTAGCATGCTTCCTGGACCAGATCCTTTGTTGTCCTCGGCGTCTGCTTCAGAGCAGGTGATCCCCACCTCTGAGTCGCTTTTCCATAGGTCGGTTACGTTGTTCGACGACTCAGAGGTGGCCCCATTAGTGGGGGCGATCCACGACCCTGGCAGCAGGCTTGGTGCCACGCCGAGGGGCCGTGGACGGCTGTCGCAGGAACCCGCGGGCTGCTTATCAGTCCAGGGGGATCCGCACGCCGCGGGTGCCAGTACCTCCTATGGCACCTTCCCTGGCCAGTCCGGGTTAGCTCTCTTTGCTGACCCGGAGTCTAATCTTTCTGGCCAGGAGGAAGAGGATTTCCTGCTAGGGTCGCCGTCTGGGGACGTGACCATGGAGTACGACGTCTGTGCAACCCTCGCGGGGGATGCGGGCGACGTAATCCATGGATCTACTCACGCAGGAGTAGAATTCACGGTCCAGAAGCTGGCCCTGGGCGGTGCTGATGGCCAGGGTTACCGCATACCGCGGCTTGCCGAGCGTGTCGCTGGTGCTGGCCGGGACCGTGGTGGGGCGGTGTCTGCCCCGCGCTCTACCACGGCGCCTGCTCCTGGTCAAGCCAGGGAGTTTAGCATGCCTGTTCTTTCGGGCCCGCATGCTTTCCCTGGCTTGCCAGGGGTATCAGCATATCCGCCGTCAAGCTCTGCTGTGTGCGCTCAGGAGGAAGACGAAGGCCCCCGTCTTGTAGAGCGCTCGCAGCTAGCCACGGAGGAGGATTGGTCGGACCCTTCCCAATGGCTGGTAAGTGTTCCGCCAGATCTGCCCGTGGAGCAGTCGGCTAGCCAGCATGACCACAGGCCGTGGTTAGCTGGTAAGGCTACTGCTAACGCCATGCCATCTCTGCCGCTGACTGAACATGTCGTTGACAAGTTCGAGGCGGCGGAGTCGTCCATTAAGGCGAATGGGCGTCTCGCGAAGGCCCCTCGCGAGGTGGCCAGGCGTTGCCGCATCGTGCCCCTGGACTACCAGCGGTACGGTGTGGTACCCAAGCCGAGCGTGGATGACCGCGCGGCTTTGGGTGAAGATGCGCGGCCAGGCGCCCGTTCTGACACGGGTGTTCTGTGTTCGAACGCGTTGCATTCGGCAAATACCGCGCTGCGTGATGCGGAGGAGAGTGGGAGGGCGTCGATTGCTGCTCTGTCCCACGTCTCCCAGCTGTTACAAGGGGTGGTAACAGCATCCGCATCGCGCCAGCCGAGCCCGGCCACAGTCCAGAGAGCCATCCAGGATGGTATCAACCTGGCTCTGGACTGCATGATGCGGGCGGTGACCAGGAGTGTCCGGGCGAGACGCACGTTTGCCTTGGACAATCTGTGCCCGTCCCAGGACCTGTACAATAGGCTACTCCGTACGCCTATGACAGGTCCTGGTCTCTTTGGAGGTGAGGGATGCAGGCACCTCCAGGAGACGGTGACCCTGGTCAATAACCAGAGGGCGCTGCGCGAGCAGTTTGAAGTGCTCCGCCGTGCGAGCGTTCGCGCCGCACCCCCTGCGTATCGTCCCCTGCAGGCTCGAGGTGGAGGTGGCCAAGTCAGAGGCCACCCGCCATCGCAGCGTCGGCCTAGGCCGCGTGCGCTTCGGCCAGCAGTGAGGGGTGCGCAGGCTCCCCAGGCGCAGCCAGCCAGGCAGCCACCCGCGCACTGAGGTGCGCGTGGTGCTGGGCATGGCGCGCGGGGATCTGGTCGTGGTAATCGTGCCTGATGGGCCGATTGCCACGGTGAGAACCACTCTGGTGTTTCTGGCGGAGGAGACAGTGCCACTCTTGCACTCCTTATGTCCACCTCTCTCCCTAGGTGGACCGGTGGGAGGCCGGCTGGCCGCCCACATGCAAGAGTGGGAACGGTTGACTCAGGACCGTTTAGTCTTGCGATGGCTTTCAGTCGGGTATCATCCCGATTGGATGACAGGCCCGCCGTCGCGACTGTCTCTCGTGCCGATCTGGACTCCGAATCCGAGAGATCCAGATCAGAGGTTGTGTATCGAGGAGGAGATAACTTCCCTCATACAAAAAGGAGCTATTCAGCTGGCACAAAGGTGTCCGGGCTTCTATTCAACCGTGTTCTTAGTAACAAAAAACACCGGAGGGTGGAGACCAATTCTCAACCTCAAGCCATTGAACAAGTTCATAGAGACGCCCAGTTTCAAGATGGAGACTGTGCGCTCGGTGTTGGCGGGGTTAGAGAGGGGAATGTGGACAGCGTCGATAGATTTAAAGGATGCTTATTTCCACATCCCCATAGCCAGGAGTTTCCGTCGCTTCCTGAGATTTGCATTCTCCTTCGATCAATACTCACCATTCTGTTACTTCTGATATACAGCTGGCCCTGACAGCGGCTCTAGGATTATAGACTTAGAAAGCTTTACCGACTCCTGGGAACCGGGTACTCGGCTCCCAACTGCCGAGTACCCGTTTACCATAGAGCTCATTCTTGTTTGCATAGCAACAATACATGCTTTTTGCATTAAGGATTTTAGTGGGTTTTTTTTTGTGAAACAAAAGATCTAAGTCTTTAATTTGTGATAGTTTGTGTGTTCGTGAAAGGATTAACTAAGGACTATGGAGCATACCGCTGAAGATAACCAGGTTGTATCGTTCTTTATTATCCATAGTTAAAAGACTTAGGTCTCTAAATTTCGTTGTGTCGCATGTTCCAATTTCTGACCCCATAGAATCTGGGACGTGTGCTAACAACGATATATGCCAGACGATCGCCTTCTTTAAACCCCAACAGGCGATCGGCAGATATGAAAATAGGTGTTTGCTACGGTATCTCTAACACGAATATCGGCTCACGTCGTTCTCCGTAGAATCCGAGCGGGTGACGTCACACCCGGTCGCTCGGATGTTTATGTGAAGAAAAATTTTTCATTAATTCGCGCATCTTGTTCTGGGTGCTGCGTACTAAAAATGGTACCGGAAACTTTAGAATGATCAAGTTTACGTGCGATCACGATTGGTTTGCAATGATCGGTGGTTTCAAAATTCTTGAGTAGATGCGTGGTCTGCGGTTTTACCGTGTGATACAGCAGTTTGTTATCATTTTGTTGTTTTCTTCACATATCGTGATGCTTTCGTTAGGAGTATAATTTATATTGATTAGTAAATATACCCCGAATGCTATGCGATATGATTCCTGGAGCCGTTACACATCCTGGAGGATCTAATATGGGTGTGTTGATGCCCGCCGCGTTGTTGTCGTCATAATCAATGCGATCGTTGTTGTAACGTGGCGGGGTGGGGTGCGGGGAGGTTACGGTTAATTTATGAGTCAAAATTAGTTGAAAATTAATTGTCTGCCTTCCATCCGGGTCTCGTTCCGCTTGTTTATTGTAGGTTTGTGCTTATTTTATAGGCCAAGCCAGCCCCGCCATCATGTGACGAATGCCATAAATTTGTCCGTGTAATGTTCAAGGACCATGCTTGTTTTAGGTGTTCCCTGTGTAATATAGAGCATAGGTGTAATGTTTGTGCAGTGTGGTCCATCGAAATGATGGTTAAGTTCCTTGCCCAGAAGGACTTGGCTGGGTCTGACGCGGGGTCAGGCGGTCCGAGACGAAATCGTGGAGCACCCGGTTCGGCCGGTGGGGGTGCTCCACGTCCCCAGCTGGAGGTGGCAGAAATGGCACCGCCGGCGTGGTTTGGTCCGGCTATGCAGGGTTTTCTGCATAGCGTTCTGCCCACGCTGGTGTCGTCCCTGCTACCAAAGGTTGGGGGCCAGTTTCTCCCCATGCCTGGTACGGATCCTGTCCTCGGACAGGATTCTGGACTGGTTAGCGAGGGGGCCGTCTCGTACGGCCCCCTGGCGGTCCCGTCTGGCTTCGGCCAGACGGGTTCTGTCTCTCTGCGGCCACCTCCGGGTGGTCCAGTAGCGGTGGCCGGTCCGTCAGGTGTGGGAGCCGTCCGCCAGGACGGCTCCACGGTTGACTCGTCTAGTGACGGATCTTCGGAGTCTGAAGACGAGGAGGCCGAGGAGGAGAGAGGTTGCTGCGGCCCGTGAAGCCGCAGGTGGAGAATATGGAGGTTGATTCCATCCTGGACGGAACCGGCCTCCATTTGTCTGGTTTGGCACAAGCCAGGTCAGCGGCTCCGCCTGCGGCTGAGGCCAATCCGTTACCGTGCACCGGTTCCGGGTGCCAGGACGGCTCCACGGTTGACTCATCTAGTGACGGCTCTTCGGAGTCTGAAGACGAGGAGGAGAGAGGTTGCTGCGGCCCGTGAAGCCGCAGGTGGAGAATATGAAGGTTGATTCCATCCTGGACGGAACCGGCCTCCATTTGTCTGGTTTGGCACAAGCCAGGTCAGCGGCTCCGCCTGCGGCTGAGGCCAATCCGTTACCGTGCACCGGTTCCGGGCGGCTTGGTTTGTCACCAGCCGTCACGGGAACGGGTGTGCCGGGCCAGGCGTGGTACTCACCTATCTCGCCTGGTCCGGCAGCCGGACGTGGGGTGCCGTTGGCGCCCGTGTCCGGCTACGGTTCCGCGACTGTTACGGGTCCGTACGGTTTTCCGTGCGGACCTACCCCATGGACCGGACTGTTCCATGGGGTGGCGGCGGAACCGTGTGGTAGCGGAGTGCCTGGCATGTCAGCCGTGGCTCCTTGCCGGGAGGCCGTGGCTGGCAGACCCGTGAGCACGTCAACGGGTGATGTGTTTTCGGGGGTGTCTTCGTCGGAGGTAGATTGGTCGGATGCTCTGGCATGGCTAGCCAGGGTTGACCCGTCTGTGGTTTTGGCCACGGCCGATGAAGATGCGCCCCGTCCGTCGGTTGCGTCGATTAGGACGGGGATTTTGCCCACGGCCCGGATCCCGTCAGTGGGACTGGATCCACGGTTCATAGATTTGTTGGATGCTATTTATAGCAAACAACTAATGACCAAGGGTAAGCTCCCTGTGGCCTCCAGGGAGGTGCGGGCAAGATGTCGTATTCCGCGGGGGGAATACGACAGGTATGGTGTAGTCCCGTCGGTCACGGAGGATGACCGATGGGTATTGGGAGTCCAGAGTGCCGGGTCGGGTGGCCCCGGTCCGGCACTAGTGGATAAATCCCAAGTACACCAGGAAGAAGTCCTGTCCCTATGTGATGAGGGTGTGAGGGCAGCTATGAGTGCTGTCAACCACTCTTATCGTCTACTTCAGTTGGTGTGGGCTGAAGCGGGGGCAGGCCACCCTGTGCCACCTGTGGCGCTTTCATGTGTTAATGACGGCTTGGTGCTGTCAATGGACGCATTGGCAAGGGTGCAAGCGCGAGTGACGAAGTCCAGGAGGCAAATGGTCATTGACCATATGCGTCCGGCTACGGCAGTCAGGGAGCGTCTTCTTGGGACGCCCCTGACGGCCTAGCATCTTCGGTGGCCAAGCTCGGGCCATCTTAGAGGACACCGCCAGTATCACGCAGAATCGGTTAGCGGTAAACCTACAGCTAGAGCTAGTGCGGCAAGCGCACGCACTAGGGGCTGTGGGGAAACCGCTAACGGGACAGCCTTCAAAGAAGCAGAAGAAGCATAAGGGCAAGGCGAAAGCCAGGCCTGTTGCGACTTCTGCTTCAGCTGGGTTTTCAGAGCCGCCACCGGCGAAGAAGCCCAGGAAGGTTGTAGAGGCGCCTACCCTCCCCAATGTTGCTCCTGACCGCCCTAGGGGCGGGAAGGGCAAGGGGAAGGGTAAGGGTAAGGCCTCAAAGGGCGGACAGAAGGGGCCGAAGCGTACCTGAGGGTACGAAAGCTCCCTTCATATCCGCCTGGACCGCGCCTGTGCGACAGGAACAGCGGTGCCAGTTATACCCGTCGTGCCTAGAACGAAATGGTTCTCACTCTGTCTCGTTAAGAAAGGGGGGGGGGGGGGTGGCGGACTGCAAGCTGGACAACCCCGTTAGACGTCGAGGCGTCTATGGTGGGTGGAAGGCTCATGCGTTTCGTCGAGGCCTGGCGAGGTGTGACGTCAGACAGTCTGGTCCTGGGATGGTTATCCCAGGGTTACATGCCGGAGTGGTGGGACTTTCCGCCACAAAATCTGTCTTTGGCACCTGTCTGGACACCCGTACCAAGGGAGCCAGACAAGTTAGAAGCCGTTCAAAAGGAATTGTCGGGTTTGCTTCTGAAGGGAGCAATAAAACCAGCAAACCGAAACACTCCAGGCTTCTATTCAAACATGTTCCTTGTCCCCAAGAGCACAGGGGGATGGAGACCCATACTCAATCTCAGGCCATTAAATTGGTTTATCCATACGCCTCGGTTCCAGATGGAAACGCCGAGGTCGGTAATGGCGGGATTGAGGAAAGGAATGTGGTGTGTATCGATCGATCTGAAAGATGCATATTTCCACATTCCTATGAATCGGAGTTGGCACAGGTTTCTGAGATTTGCGTTTCAGAATCAAGTATGGGAGTTTACAGTTCTCCCGTTCGGCCTGTCGACAGCTCCGAGGGTTTTCACAAGAGTGGTCCTTGCGGTGACAGCGTTTCTCAGAAAAGAGAACGTGGCGCGACACACCTACATAGACGACTGGCTGCTCAAGGCAGACTCGGCAGCCAGGTTGAACGTGGATACTGCTCTGACTCTGAAGTTACTTTCAGATCTAGGCTGGATAGTCAACGAGGAGAAATCCGAGTTGACGCCCACTCAACATTTCGTTTATTTGGGGATGCGATTCGACCTCGAGGAGGGCAGGGTTTACACGTCAGAGCCCAGAGTGGTGTCTGTTAGCCATCCTCAGGAGTTTTCGAGTGGGAAACCACATTCAGGCGAGGCGGTTCCTTCAGATGCTGGGCATGATGGTCTCCATGGAGCAGGTTATCCCGTACGCTGCTCTAATGCGAAGGCCTATCCAGTTGTATCTGATGTCTCTGTGGAAACAGAGAACAGAACCCCTGTCAAAACTGGTGCCAGTTTTGGAGCTGATAATATCGCATCTTCTCTGGTGGAGACAGCGTCAGAATCTCCTATTAGGGGTTTCGCTGCACCTACCCCACCCCCAGCTGTCCGTCTACACGGATGCATCGCTGGAAGGGTGGGGTGCCTGCCTGGGAGAACACCAGGTCTCGGGCACATGGACTCTCCCGGAGAGTCAGCTGCATATCAATCTGTTGGAAATGATGGCAGTGGAACTGGCGTTGGAAGAGTTCCTTCCGATGATCAGGGGCAAGGTGATATTGATACGGTCGGACAAATCGACACTAGTATCATATATAAATCGCCAAGGCGGGACCAGGTCGCCCACCCTGTGCATCAGGGTGTGCCACTTGATTCAATGGTGCAGGAATTACTCGGTTGTTTTGAAAGCAGCTCATATTCCTGGCCGATTGAACATTCTGGCGGATGCTTTGTCTCACAGACAGAGAATTTTGCCAACAGAATGGTCCCTCAACCCTCCGGTTCTGCGACGGATCTTCGAGCATTGGGGCAACCCCAACGTGGACTTGTTCGCCACAAAGGAAAATGCTCAAATCATGACATATGTCTCGCCGATTCCAGATCCAAATGCCGTCGATACAGACGCTCTGGCGATAAGCTGGAGAGGGATGCACGCTTACGCGTACCCACCCACCATTCTTCTATCGAAGGTATTGGTGAAGGTCAGGGAGGAACCAAGTCTCGTCCTGCTAATAGCGCCGTATTGGCCGAGCAGGGCGTGGTTCACGGATCTTCTAGATCTGCTGGTGGAAAATCCTGTGCAGTTGCCCGAGATTCCGAACATAATCTCCCAGGCCAAGGGACGCTTCCTACACGAGCGTCCCGAAATGTTCAAATTGACTGCGTGGATGTTGTCAAACAACGTTCCACGTCGGAAGGCTTTTCTCGACAGGCTGCTGATTTCATCGCAGCTGCGAGAAGGAGGTCAACCTTCAAGTCATATAACAACAAGGTTAACAGATTTGCAGACTGGTGTGAAGAAAAGGGTATTGATACCTTTCAATCCACTATTCAGCAAATAGCAGACTTTCTCTGTGAGCTGTTCTTTTCAGGACTAGCTCCCGTCACAGTTGCTGGATACAAGTCAGCTTTGGCATCAGTTATCCCATGTCTAGCCAACAGGGATAGTCCAGAGGAGGCCCAGTTAAATGTGATGTTGAAGGGAATGAGCAATCTCCGCCCGAGACAACCGGTAGTCATTCCAGCCTGGAGTCTATCTGTAGTGCTTAATGTACTGGCCAAGCACCCTTTCGAACCGTTGCGTTCGGCTAGTCTAAAGCATTTGACTCTAAAGGCGGTCTTTCTATTGGCAGCTTCCTCAGCTAGAAGGCGCAGTGAGATCCATGCGCTTTCGGCAGAGAGGAACCGATTTATTGTTTCTGGAGAAGGTCTGCGTCTTCTGCCAAGAGCAGAGTTTATGTCAAAGAACCAATCTTTGAGATATCCCGGCAAACCGATCATTATACCGAAGTTAACCAGGTTTGATCGTGATGCCAGTGTCTGGTGCCCGGTCCGTGCTTTGACTAAGTACAAGAAACGGACTGACTCGTTACGGTCGAACGATAGACATCTGTGGATCTGCCATAAAAAGCCTTATGGCGCCGCATCCATGGATACTATCTCTCCTTGGGTGGTCGAATGCATTCAGACTACTCACGAGATGGCGACTGGGCACCAGGTGCAGGGTGTAAGGGCACACGATGTCAGAGGAATAGCCACCTCGACCGCCCTTTACAATGGTGTTCCGTTAGAGGACATCATGGCCGTTGCACAATGGCACTGTGAGTCCTCATTTACGGATTACTATATGAGGGATGTGTCAGACTCAGCCAATCCACTCGCTTTAGCTGTTTTGAAACGATAGTTAGTGACCACACTGCTTTTCCCCTTTTTTCACTTTGGTAAGAAAAGAACCTAAAGCAGGCATGGTCAGGCGAGAGGATGTCAACCAGATTGTGTCACTGATGGCCGAACCGGTGAATGGTTGGAGGCGGTACGTCTGAAGTCCTGTTATCATATGGTAATTCAATAAGTGAGAGTTTTTTGTATTATGTATATGTATCATGTTCATTCATTTTATATATTCATGCTCATTCCCAGGCTAATACATAGAATATGCAGGGAGTAGTTAACCTTCTTGGCATATTGGTGCTTTCAGGCGAGATACATGTTCGTTAGTTCTCTCCCTTTTCTTAGGAGGAAAAAGGGGGGGGGGGGGCTGTGACGCGAATGTGATTCGGTTCCGCGAACTTGACGGTCCTTTTAGGTCTCCGTTAGTCAAGTTTGAAGTCTAAAATCTTTCTCCAAGGGGCAAAATTAGCATTTATGGCTTGCCCATTCCCACCAGGTTACTGATCAAATCTGGTGTATATCAGAAGTAACAGAATGGTGAGTATTGATCGAAGGAGAATGCAGGAAATGTCAATTTCCCTTTCTCCGAGATCTAACAATACTCACCATTCTGTTACGGACCCAGCCTCCCAGCCCCACGGAGGCAAGCCATAGTTTTCTCTTGTTTGGTGGCTATGCAAACAATATGAGCTCTATGGTAAACGGGTACTCGGCAGTTGGGAGCCGAGTACCCGGTTCCCAGGAGTCGGTAAAGCTTTCTAAGTCTATAATCCTAGAGCCGCTGTCAGGGCCAGCTGTATATCAGAAGTAACAGAATGGTGAGTATTGTTAGATCTCGGAGAAAGGGAAATTGACATTTCCTGCATTCCAGGGCAGACAGTGGGAATTCAGGGTGTTACCCTTCGGAATTTCCACGGCTCCTCGGGTTTTCACCCGTGTGGTTCTTGCGATCACCGCATACCTCCGCAGGAGAAGCATAGCAGTCCACACGTACATAGACGACTGGCTGTTAAAAGCACACACCCAGTACAGTTTATCGGCCAATCTGGAGATTGTTTTGAAGACTCTCACAGACTTGGGCTGGATAATCAATTTCCAAAAATCAGAGCTGAATCCATCCCAGAAGTTTGTTTACCTGGGGATGTTCTTCGATCTAGAGACAGGATATGTTTATCCTACTCAGGAGAGAGTTCAGAAACTCATCTCAGTAATTCAGTCAGTGTGCGACAGTCGTCATGTCCTGGCACGGGTTTACTTGAGAATGCTGGGGTTGATGTTTTCATTGGAACCAGTCATTCCTCAGGCCGCCTTACGCAGGCGGCCGATCCAGTTATTTCTCATGACACAATGGACCCAGAGTACAGGTTCGCTGGACTCGAACGTGTCAGTGTTTGCGCCTCTGATTCACCACCTGCATTGGTGGTTGAACACAGAGAATCTCTTGATGGGGGTTATGCTAACCCCTCCCCACCCTCAGGTGACTGTGTATACAGATGCATCGATGGAGGGGTGGGGGGGCTTGCCTGGAGGAATCCACAATATTGGGGCTTTGGAGTCTGGAACAGTCAAAAGAATATATCAATCTACTCGAGCTAAGAGCAGTAGTCCTGGGCCTGGAACATTTCTTACAGAAAGTTCATGGCAAGATTGTTCTTATTCGTTCAGACACCTCAACAGTTGTGACTTACATAAACCGCCAGGGCGGAACGAAGTCGCCCAGTCTCTGTATGATGACATGGAGACTGCTTTGTTGGTGCCTGGATCACAGGATTACCTTGAAAGCAGTTCATATTCCGGGAAGGTTAAATCTGCTAGCAGACTCATTGAGCCGAAGGATGAGTGTTTTACCGACGGAATGGCAACTAAATCAATGTGTGGCGGATCGTCTGTTCGACCATTGGGGGAAACCCAACATCGATTTCGCAACGAAGAAGAATGCGAAGATGACGACGTACGTCTCTCCGATTCCAGATCCAAGCGCTTTCGCAACAGATGCGTTAGCTATCAGCTGGGGGAGAATGTATGCATACGCATTCCCTCCAGCAATCCTGATTCCAAAAATTCTTCAGAAAATCAGACAGGAGGAATGCCAAGTGCTTCTGATCGCCCCGGA
>JAVVLW010004742.1:0-25000 GCA_034401795.1 Chaetoderma sp. LZ-2023a
TTGACGTTACTCAAGGCATCAACAATTAAATTATAAGCATTTTTGGTATCGCTATTTTGGGGGCCCTGAGATTGTGGGGGCCATGTGGAAATGTACTTTTTGCACTATCTTTAGTTCGGCTCTGCTGGTGTCGCATGCGTTGCTCGCATACAATAGGAATGCTTCTACTGATTTGAGCACCTTTACAAAAATCGCTGCCCAGATGCGGTCTGAATGGACCTTCATCCACTCTTTCACCCACTTCGCCTCGCATCGTATCATCTATATCTCTCTATTTAGTCACATTTGTGAAGATTTACCAATAATTCAAACCCATAACTAAGAAGGGGCACCAAGTTGATTGAGCTATATGGAACTCTGCGACAGAATAATTTGTTGCATCTAAAAGCTATTTTCGTCGCACCTTTTTATGCTCAATAAGTTGCCACTGTATGCTGGATTGGACAACCTTCGTTGACGAGTGAAGATAAAGAATACATCAATTATAAGGCCTATTATATACACATTCATTTATGTGTATATGAATAGGAGACTAAATTGGATGAAACACCCGTAGTAAGAAACGTGTCTTGGGTGAAACGTCACAGAGAAATGGAAAATGCCTGGAAACATTCGAATCCTCCCTTCATATGATGAGTACCCAAATGAGGAACAGTACAATACCATAATAGCAGCGCGGTGGAGTGGCATAGTGAGTAAACTGCTATGCGATCATGTTGGGTAGAGCAGAATCTAATGCCTAGGAGCGGGATCGATGCAGATTCAGTAAAGTGATCTTGGTTTAAAGGTCTGCACAGCTGAGTATATCATTTGAAGTTGATGCTAAGAAGTCGTATCTACCACATATGAAGTGTGAGTCATGGAAGACCTAGGCCCCTGAAGAAGGTCTAAATCAGAAATGCTCTTCCGAACAAAATAGAAGATCAGTTGAGAAAGATGGCATTGAGTGCTCAGGCTGCAAATGTTAATATCACCTTGTATGTGATAATTCCTCCATGCACGCGAAAATCAGGCATTATTTTCCTGAACATAGCAAAGTACAGATCTCTGTAATGAAATTCAGTGTAAGAGTAAATAAACCAATGATGATTCATTAGCCTCACTCAGCAGTATCTCACATAATGAGAATGAAGTGTATGAAAGCCTGATGGTCAACAAGCACATGGAGACTTTACTTGCGACACAACTGTTTGCAGCACACCCACATGCAACACCTAGTCTCACAACACACAATGGAGGGGAGCTTCTAAACAACGATAGTAGGTTTCAGCGTAGATTAGACTGGTCTGACCGTTTGTTTCTTGATTCTGGTTCAGAATGGGCAAATAATGGCACGCAAAAGACAAGGCCTGCTTACCAAAAGACAAGAAAGACAATAAAATAAGCTATATAACCAAGAGAATGATCTCGAGAATACAAATGGTCACCTAGTGACAGCTAGGATATGGATACACACGTACAAATAGAAGGCGTAACGTTATGCAATAGCAATATGATCAGAGCTGCAAGGGTGGCGAAAGAATGTAGCAGCCTAAGCAGAGATGGCCGTGTACTACCAAGCAATAACCTTAGAATCTGTCTAATAGTATTAGCCAAACAAGTCATACAATACGAAGGTACACGCAGAAACATAATTTGTATGTTGAAAACCCCGCTCTCAGCCTTCCTTCAGCCAACTTCCCATCTAACATCGGCTAACCATGCACCACCGACGTTGGCTGTTCAGTAAATGAACCACCCACTCCATATAACCTAAACTATATACGCATTACGCAGTTAGAACTCGGGAATATGCACCAGCATGATGATTACTCTCTTGACCCAGAAGGGCTCCTAATATTACAAATCTACAGCTCACCTATAGGTCCCCTGGTTGTGTTGGAAGTTTCAGGGACTCGAGACTAAATGGTGAACCAGAACAGTCAAACAATTCACCTTTCCAGAGTATGTACCCATGATATGACGTCATAATCATCTACACGGTGTGTAGAATAACATCATAATGGATGACGTCATCAACGACGTCGATAAGTACGTCACTAACGCATATTTGAAGACGGTCTATGCGTTTTTGTACAAATTGTTTTCTTTTACTATTTAATAACTATTCTGTTGAATATTTGGAAACCAATTTGACTGGGGGCTGTTGCTGCCATAGGCAGCAACATCACCCAGTCAAATTAGTGACAACATATTCAACAGCTTCCCTGTATAGTTTTCAG
The DNA here is from genome assembly GCA_034401795.1 of Chaetoderma sp. LZ-2023a. NCBI lineage: Eukaryota > Metazoa > Mollusca > Caudofoveata > Chaetodermatida > Chaetodermatidae > Chaetoderma > Chaetoderma sp. LZ-2023a. The sequence continues at coordinate 2,223 of JAVVLW010004742.1, forward strand.
GAAATTGATAGCTAGGGCATTCGGGGGTCGATCAATCCCAAAACGGCGAGGTGTGGGTGGAGCTGCACAGCTAGTGATGGGCGGGCCATAGCTAAAAATGGAAAGGTCCATTCTTGAATAATCTTGTCTCGTCGGCACTAGAGACGATCACAGTAGCCACTAAGCACACCTATAAGCAGACAAGTAGTCCTGCACAGCAATGGTACTCGAGATAGTAGTACACGTGGGCAGCGTAAATATTGTGACCTCACTATAGAAGTAACTCAGGGTCAATCCAATGCATTCCCACAATACATATCATTGCCAGTGAAATAGCACTTGGTGAATACACTATCAGCAGTGGACGAGGCAAAAATATATCTTCATCCAAACATTTAATCAATCATTCAGTATTCCAAGGCCATGGCGGTACCCGTTCGCAGGTAATATTCACGAGTATCCTATACTCTATACGGGGAACCTCTGGCTGGAGGTGACTTGAATGCTAAACACTCAGAACGCGAACGGATCACCAATGCCTGGTCCTGAAGATACCCAGCAGCCAAACATCAAAGAAAATACCAAGATCGCTATATTATCAAGTGAGAGAGAGAGAGAGAGAGAGAGAGAGAGAGAGAGAGAGAGAGAGAGAGAAATCGGATGTGCTGTGAAGACAGGAATAATGGTTGTTTGACCGTGAGAGAAGATTGTCGAAGGAATTATCTCCTATGTTTCAGCATGCTAGAAAATCAGTCCACTTCCTCCTATTCAACTACGGTGCGGAGCTGGCGGGGTGAGTCTGAGGTTGACAAATGAATTGGACAGCATGGTTTCTGTTTTGTCAGATGGGTAGCGCTGGATAATCTGCAAAGAGCTAAACCGATGCCAAAGGTAATCTTAGTTTGTATATAGGTTGTGGTCGTACGGCTCAATCGGGCAGTGACACCATAGCTGAACTTGTATACCGAATGGCAGAGGGCAGGATATGACGTTGCTGCTAAAAGCGGTTACTTGTAAGTCAGATGTAAAAACCTACAGGAATCGGTAATAATAATTAAATTGCATACATGAGTAAGATCCACCTAGAAGACATCAAGTCATACGTAGTAGCTGTCTAATTTCCAGTGGCATTGACCAATACGTATCTTTCAGCGAAGTGACACTCCCTTAACGCGTGGACTTCGACACAGAGTTTATTAGATTTTAATCTGGAAAATTGACACAGATGTTAACCTTATAGGTGCCACTGACAGGATAAATGGAGTATGCTTAAACGCTTCTTTAAGCAATAATTCGCTTAATTCACCTTTCCAGAGTAGGCCATCGTCTGACCTCGTATGACGTCATAATCAGCTCAGCGCGTATATGATGACACCACAAGCAGCACGCCACAAATGGTTCCTTATAGACCGTTAGCAAATCTCAGAGTCCGACACGTTGTATAAATGGTATGTCATTGTAATTCTTTGCTATTTAATACACATACTGTTGAATATTTTGAAACCAATTTGACTACGCGCTTTTGCAGCTTACCTGTGTATTTTTTTTGGAAATTGATAGTAAGAGTGTTCAGAGATCGATAGATCCCAACACGAGCGAAGTGTGGGTGGAGCTTAGCTAGAAATTGGCGGGGCATAGATAAAACCGGAAATGTCCATTGCAAAGTAAGCAACGATTGTATCTGCTTCTTAGAGTTCATACTGTTATGTCAGTATGTGGCCATCTGTATCTATGCAAAATGCCTTATCTTTCACTAATATGACCACGTTGTTAATAGAATGCTTCATCTCAAATTCTTCCCGGCCATTTATGGCTAAGCACCGCCCACTTCTTGGAATCAGTTTCAAACTTTGAAACCTGACTTCCCAGAATCTAAATTTCCAGATAACTCTACAGGCTGTTGACTATCTTGAACTATGGCAGTAACACCTCCCATGCAAATTAGGTTAAAAAATAATCAACATAATGTTTATTACATTTTTAATTCATAGCCAAAGACATACAATTTACTTTCACTTTTCGCGACGGAGCAACGTCATTATGAGTGTGACGTCAGCTAACACGTGCTGTGTTTAATGATGGCGTTAGATACTAGAGTGACCGATCGGATCTCTTTACATATTAAGATTATTCTTACTGCGGTGTCGTTAGTCATTATGACATCAAATTTGCATGCATCCATGTCTGCTGTATCTGGAGGTATGCTCTCTGCCAGACAAGCTAGTAAAGCACTCTCTTCATCCTCGTCTCGTTTGCGTATTCCAGAGGCGTTTCTTCGCCTACGACGCCTACCAATCGACCATACAGCTGTATGAGTAGAATCAGACGAAACAACCGCAATCAAAGATTGAAGCCCTCCAGTTTTTGTCACATATATCAGCTTAGCACATTAATCGTCAAATTAGCCCAATACGGCTTCTGCAGTCCTCTTGATGAAATGCCCATTTGCACTTCAAGAGATTATTTCTGAAAATATACCACTGCTATGACTGGCTCGTTAACCGAGTCAGTCATTCCAGTGGTATAATTTCAAAACTACTCTTTCTTGGACTACAAATGAACATTACCTATGCAGAGACGTTACTATTCTTGACCATAACCACTGTAGTGGTCGCGTCGACCACAAAATACCTCTGTACATTTGCGATAGAAAGCTATTTTCAAATCATAATTTTCTTGGAAAATCTAGGCATCAATTGGCATTAATAAAGGGTTAATTGAATTAAGTAGCATTTTGGATGTTTTGAAGCGCTGTTGACATAAGAGGGGTTAAAAGATTGAACACTTTTCGAACTTTTTCGGTGTTTCGTTATAGAACGCAAGCAATATTGTAACCCCCTATTGTATGGCCACGAACAGGACCAACTTGTGTTAAAATGCGACCCAAATTGGATCAGTGGTTCCTCGGATATCCATAGATCCGGAATTGGATTATATTTGGATACAGGATTCCGTTTCTCCACCATGGAGTTCTTGTTCTTCTTGTTCTTGTTCTTAAGACATTTTCCCATACCCCTGGTGCTATTGTTGGGATCATCTCCACACTTGGGTAGAAACGTGTCTGTGGGTTCTCAAAAGAAGTATACCAAGGTTAAGATGAAAAGCTAAAGCACAACAGCAACATCTTTCAGAAATATTGTTTTCAAAATAGACACATTTGACACAACGGTTTCCCGATTGGTGAAAAATAACAACGACGTGGGTACTGGACGAATTTGCCCCGATTATTCGCAAATAATATAAATCAGTCTGTCTTTATGTTAAAGCTCATCATCCTTGAACTATCCAACTGGGTTCGTACAATTTCAGCAAAATGAACCTTTCCAGTTTTTGCCAAGTCTCGCCCACCTCTAGCTAAGCTCCACCCACACATCGATCTACCCCTGAAATCCATCACTATCAATTCCCAGAAAACTATACAGATAAGCCGTTCACTATTTTGAAACTGGGTGCTCACTCAAATTAGTTTCAATATATTAAATAGAATATTTATCAAATAATACAGATATACAATTCGTACAACAATGCATAGTCCGTCTTAAATTATGCGTGCGTGACATACTTATCTACGCCATCCTACACGTCACGTAGTTAATTATGACGTCATACAGTGGGTGGATAAAGTGGAAAGGTATATTATCTACAAGGCTTTTAGCTTCCGGAGGGTATAATTTACAAAATGTGCTTAGACATAAGCACATCCACAAGTAAATGCAGAGACACCTGAATGCAGAAACACATGAATGCAGAAACACATGAATGCATGAACACATGAATGCAGGGACATTCATAAACTCCTCAATTGGTAAACTTGGATTAGCTACATGTAAATACAAATATCTTACATAGAACTTGGTCTGGTGGACATCCCTGGATTAGAATGCCAGTTCCTGTATTCATGACAGCTTCTGAGGCCCTCATTGTGAACTGGTAGAAGGGGCCCCAAATATTCATAATAATGAAAATTCCTGTGTGGGGCCACAACAGTTCAACGCGTTGATTGCTGAGCCTTCGCTTGCCGAAACTTCGCCTTCTCAAAGTCACTGTATCGATTGTTGTATGAATAAAATTTGAAAGGAAGATTATAGACTAGATATGTTCCATGGACATACTTTTGGCGTCCATGAATAGCTTCCCTCCAGCCAGACCTTCTTTCTGTGTACTACATGCACCATCCATCACGTTCACATATGAAATATTGTTTCTAGAACTGCTTTAGATAATATTTACGATTTCGGATCAATGGACCAAGTGGTTTTTGAGGCGATCTCTATACGAATATAGAATTGATCACTGAATATCAGCTAGATTGGCACACAGAATATTTAGTCGAAGATTGAGCATTAAACATATTAATCAATGATCTGCTATTTAGCATTGTGAATGATCATTCTAGCTTTACAAAATGCTTAATAGACACTGGCAAATATGTATGCTATCGATAAAATAGAACTTAGTATTCCGCAGTATATGGATTAATCCAAATCTACTAATTCACCAGACAAAGATTCAATAGACAGGAACAATATTCGGTCAACTTGTTTTCAAATACATTCTAAGAGTATCCATCTACAATAAGTTCAAGTTTTATATTGGCGTCATATGTCAATGGATTAATCAGCCTTTTTGTAAAGCTAGAATGATCATTCACAGCGTAACCATTTTACAACTGAATGTCCAGCTAAATCACGGCCCGCTCCTTCTCTGATTACAAATATACACAACCGTCTCTTATTCAATTCCTTATTTATGTATTGTATCTTTCTGCTCTATTCAATAACGTAATCTATGCATGCAAGGCGTCCATCACATATTCAACAAGAAATCCAGGGGGGCTTTATCGCTCACCTGGTATTATTGGCCATTGGCACAACCGAACAAAATGAGATGACCACTGGAACAATTTACCAATCTAATTTCTGTGAAGAAGGTTTAGCTAAGATTTTTTACTTGGCCCAGCAGTTAATAAGTAGTCTTTTAATGATATTCTCAGAAATTTGCAGAAAATACAACATGCCCACTAAAATTCATGGCGGTGATGCATCATCTTCCTATGACAAAAATGTAATGGCCCTTAAAGCCTAATCATATCTGCCAAATTTCAACACGATCCATTCAGCGGTTTTGGAGAAGTTGTTTTCACGAAAACTAGGTCATCCAAAATAGCCGCCCAACAATTTGGCCAACCAAGTTCCCTTGAAAAACTTGGTTCAGCTCTTGTCCTAGATCGTATTTTATGAAGAGTGCATTGTTCCCTCAAGCGGTTTCAGAGAAGATTTAAAGATTTTTTGACAAAATCCAAAATGCCCGCCGGCCAAATTCTCCGATCAGCTTTCTTTGAACAAACTTGGATCCCAATGGCCTACGGATGCTTCCTCTCAAATATACTTGAAATCGGCCCAGGGGTTCTCGAGAAGATATTTTAATTTTCCCATTGCTTTATTGTGGGAGTTTTTGGGTGGAAACTGGTCACTAAACCATCTATGCGACGGTTTCTAAAATGGCAAATCTGGAGTCAGAAAGACCAAAAACCAATATAAAACCAATTTCGGCTCCAAAATCCATCAAATAAAACTATTCAATATGGCCGCCAACATGCTAAATTATTATTGGTCCATGGGGGGAATGTTTTTTATGCATCAACTTCTCTTGAACAAACTTTAATGGCCATTAGTCCAGAATCATATCTCCTAAATTTCGTCCTGGTCCATTTGGCGGTTCTAGAGAAGAAGTCATTTTCGCTAAAACTTGGTCAACTAAGATGGCCACTGAAACATTTGACCTATCAGGTTCCCTAGAACAAACTTGGCCTCAAATCTCCTGCCCTAGATCTTCTTTCATGAGGCTTGCATCAATCCCACAAGCAGATTCACAGAAGATTTGTAAAGATTTTTTTAATCGGCTAAAAGTCAACATGGTCACTGGCCACATTGGCCGATCAGCTTCGTTTGAACAACCTTGGATCCCTATACCCTTCGGATGCTTCCTGCCAAATATAATTGAAATCGGCCCAGCGGTTCTTGAGAAGAAATCATTTAAAGGAAAAGTTGATGGACGATGGATGCATGATGGACAACGGATGGACACATGACAGACAGTCGCCACAGCATTAGCTTTTCAGGCCAGGTGAGCTAATAATGTAATCTATGCATGTAAGACGTCCATCACATCATAGGCCCTGTTTTTGATGGATAACCTGTTCTGATTGTATATATTGCACAGTTAATACTGAAATAAATTTACTATGACATTGACTTTGAGACCCCATTTCAACTGATATTAAATGAGTATTAAACCACTTGTCACATTAATCAGTTTGTCTAGAAAATCCACTTTTTATTACTATATTATAAGAGGAAAATTAAAATCTAAAGATCTTGGTCATTTACTGACATGCTCAGCTTCTTGGATACTATGCGCACTATCTATCTGCTGACATCAGTTTGGCTGTTCTACACCTTGTCATTCAGGAGAACAACCAAGCATACTTGTGAAATTTATTAGTAGATAACTAGGAGGAAAATTAAGTTCTACGTATCTCAGCCATAATAGCCAACACTCTTATTCTCTTTAGTCGTTCTAATTTAGTTACTTGTCAATACAATGTTCCCTCAGTTGTGAATCAACCGGCCAACCGCTCCAAGAGAAGAATCTTGAAAATTTGCAAAAAATATCAGAAAGTCCAAGATGACCCTCGAGCAAATTGACCAATAAGATTCCTCCGACAGTGACGCCCCCTTCATATTCATATCCCGAACAACATGTCTAATTTTAAATTATCCGCATGGTAGTTTTGAAGGTACAGCCCTTTGACAAATTTGCCAGAAGAATAATAAAAATAACTAGAACTGCTCTAGATACCATTTCTTGACTTTCAGAACAATTGGCTCCGGTAGTTGTGAAGAGCTCTATAATGTCGGGCTAGACTGATGTGACATGTAAGCTTATTTTCAGGCTGACAAAATTATTGTGTACAGTAGCCTGTCCTAAAGCTACCACCATACAGCATCCCATTGGTATAATGGCATGTATTACCACCTACTCTTGGCGTTTTCAAAAACATCATTTTAGTGCAAACTAATTCATTGGGACAGGCAAGAATTTCACATCTAGAGGTTTTAGATCATTTACAGAATGGATACTATGGGGTGACAAGTAATAACAATTGGCCATTCGCCAAATCCAAAGGCTATCATTGAGATGGTTAGATGCCAATGTAAATCAAACTGTTTCTCACGTTGGTAATCTAAAAACCTACTATGCACGGTGATGTGGCAAAACAGCACAGAGTGTAACTATGCTAAATAAAATTGTTCTAATTTCAACACATTAAGAGTATCACAAATTATGCAAAACCATATCGTAATCATTGACCAAGAAAACATTGCTATGGACCTCAGAATTATGAATTTCTGCCATTCAGAACCACATATATTGGGTTCTGGAGGATTTAACTATCGCCCATTTTAAAATCCGACATGTCTGCCATGGAGACATTCGAAAAAAATGCAAACATTATTCTCCTAAATCATCACAATCTGTGCTTTATATATATATATATATATACAAATTTATATAATAATAATAATAGTCCATTTGTAACGCACCAAAATCCATGCGCAGCATGCTCTAAGCGCTTAGAAAGCTTATCTAGTATATTCTAGAAAAAAAAAATACAGATCAAGGTGTTGGATAACATTTTTGAAAGTAACATGTCTTGAGTCTAGATTTAAATGTGCTCAGGTTTGGGGATGTTTTGATGTCCAAAGGCAATTTATTCCATAGGATGGGAGCTGAGTAAGAGAATGTTTTTTGGCCATATGTATTCATTCGGAATTTAGGAATGTTAAGTTGTTTTATGCTTTCTGATCTGAGTGAACGGCGGGGACTGTAAAGTACTATGAGTTCGACGAGGTAGGCCGGTGCAGTACCTTCTAGGCATTTGTAAGTTAAGCAGAGAATTTTGAACTCGATACGTTTATCGAACGTATATATATATATATATATATATATATATATATATATATATATATATATATATATATATATATATATATATACACAAATAACCCCACACCCCAAATTTAACGAAAAAACATAATGCACCCTACTAACATGTATTCCTCTATTAGTCCTTTTAAAAACAAACCTGACACTGGAGCAGCTAGAAATTCAAAAGCTGTAGGAAAGTTTGCATTTTCAGCTTTGTATCGCGCCGTTAAAGCATGCGGAGGAGCCAGTGACTTGAACTCTATGGTGACCTGTTTGGTGTAATATATACAATATATCTACATCATTGTAGTCGTTGTCATAATCGTCATCAACCAGGATCAGTCGTCAATTATCATCATCATCATCATCCATGATCAATCATCAATCATCAGCATTATCATCATCATCATCAAGAAAGTAGGAGATTATTAGTATTTTTGCTGTAATATAAAGGTGTTTATTATTAAGATGCTGCATCACACACACGTCTTAATGTTTATCAAGTATTATTAGTACATATTAATTTTTATAGATAAATTCCGACCCTGTTGTTATTATCTGTTGTGTTCCTGGACACTCGTGTGCGTGTATGAGTTTTCAATTTAGGGAAGGATTATATTTACGAAACACTCCAATTGGAAATAACTTAAATATGTCTGGACAGTTCACCGGCGACAGACAAAATACTAGCGACACGGCGATCGGCGATCGGAAACATCAAAGAGCTACACGCCGGGAGGACTGAAAATCGCAAAAAATTATATACCATGCCTATGTCTCAAATATATAAGTTGCATAGTAATATCTTTGGTTTATACAAGACCAGCGATGAATCACAAGCCACAACTAAGTAATGAAAACTCTGGCTTCTTTGCGAAATGGGGATGCAGGCGATTTATAAATGTGAAATCCATAATTTGCATCTTCTTGGATATTGAATAGTCGTATATATAAGAATTGATGTTACAATGAGAGTATTGACTCACTGGACGCGTTTTATGTACATGGATCCAAATATTAAATTTATATCTCTATCAGGTGTAACCCCTTTAATAATACTGGCTCAGTTAAAAAAAATGAAATGGGTTAAAGGTCAGCCACTACATTACCTCTGTTAGAAAGGTTATGCGCGAGCGTCGGCCTGTTGGATGCGCGTTGATTCCTGTGATTCTAATAAAGAAGAGATCCAGGTAGGTTTGTAATCCTGGTGCCGCGCACGTGGTCTGCGTCACAGTATCATTGCAGGTTTCAATGTGGGGCTCACCCCAAATTCTCATATTGCATCGTGGTGATGAGAAATCCTGCACGCAAACAGAAACGAAAACATTCACTTCAATGGACCTTTCCAATTTATCCATCCATCATATGACGTCATAATAAACTACGTGACGTGTAGGATGACATCATGATTATGACGTGATGAATGAATCGATATCGTCCGTCTTTAATGCTTAATAGTCCGAGACGTTGTACGAATTGCATGTCTTTACCATTTAATAAGCATTCTGTTAAATATTTTGAAAGTAATTTGACTAAATTAGGCCCACTTTATAAGTCAAACATATCAGGTGCTGTACCAGCTAAATTTACATGAAAATATCAAAGTCGACTGAAGCGCGACTGTGATTTATATATTACACTTTTCATGTGTCGTGCTTGTACAGAACGGCATATCGGTGGTCAATTCCTGACATCTGATTGGACAATGATCCGAAAATAAAGTCCATTTATCCATTCATCTACCCATTTATTCATTCATCTATACAGGCACGCACGTACGTGTGCGTGTGTGGCGCGCGCGCGTGCACACACACGCGCGCACACACACGCACGCACGCACGCACGCACGCACGCACGCACGCACGCACACGCACACGCACAAGCACACCCACACGCACGCATACATACACACTCACATATCCACGCATGAACACACGCATGCATGAACACATGCACACGTGCATGCATCAATCCATAAATTAATGGATGCATCCATACATTTTCTCATGTATCCATTTATGCTTAGTACCACACTTATTAGTCCGAGTCTGCCCTGACTCAACCCGCCCCTGTGACGGATATTTGGACAGACTGACGGGCTGGAGAGACTCTCCGTCTCGTCAGTCTGTCCACATATCTGTCACAGGGGCGGGTTGAGTCAGAGCAGACTCGGACTACACACTCATGCATGTCCACCACAGCATGCGCGCATAAATGCATGTGCTCGTGCGCTCTACTGAAGGGGTAAAATTTGACCTAATATTAAAGAACGAGTATACCGTCTTTTAAAAAAATGCACGACGGGCGTGTGTGCGCGCACGTGCGTTCGTGCGTGTGTGCTACATTTCATGTCAAATAAATCGGCGAAGCGACGATGTTTAATTACGAAAATGGATGACAAATAGGTGGTTGAGAAATTTACGGAATTGGGCTACCTGGATTCAGGAATCCAACGGGCAGAAATGGCAGAGTGGCTGAGACTGCAGCTTAGGGGAAAATAACCAATACGTTCCTTTGCACAACAAATGGATAAATACATCAGGATTACCGTAATTCCCACATTCCATAGCAAAACTGTATCACTCAGGCTAGCTACATGATACTGATAGAAAAGAGTACTATTCAGTATATGCTGAATTTAAATCGCTTACTTTTCATTTATTCTTCTCTATTATCCTGTTTTTAAACTTTCTCGATTATTAAGTGTTATGTTAGGAGTAAATTTATGTTTTATGAACGTTCATTTGTACAGCAGTTACTAAAATATTTGCCGTGTTACCGGATTTCGAATTTCATTCTTAGTTGTTACTTTTAGTGTTGACCCCATCTATCTGACCTAGGAGAATCACAAGTAATTGGTGACTAATAACACACTTTACATCATTGCATCTTGCAAGAAATAAGTAAGTGTACATTTTACAGTCTGGCCTTCAGGGAAAAGCTTAGCAACTTTGCATCTGTTATCTCATTGCACCATAAGCTATGCATTCCCATTACCATCACTGCCCTCGCAGGTACAGATTTAGAGATATGTTGCCTATAGTAATACAGAGTGAATAACCTTGCTCAATGATATAACGCCGTGTACCGTGGACTGGTTTGGACCCATTGCTGATCTGCAGGTACCTCTCTTATTCTCTGGCCCAATTGAAGTCATGTCGTCTGCTTGCCATGCTTGACTTCACTTGATGTCAGCTCTCCTGCTGCAGTTGCTCACCTTCTTATCGCCAAACGAGCTCCTCTGTGATTAGTTGTATCACCTCAGTGGATGTGAGCTTCGTCAGCTCCTTAACCAACATCTCAACAAAGTACTGGTATGTTTGGTATCATATCCTGTTCAAAGGGCAATGATTAGCAGAAACATACACTCTAAATAAGCATCGAACAAACCATCTGTGCTGGCAGAGACATTGATCGTGGAGCTGTCAAACATGTGTTGTACGGGGTTGCACAGCGAGGCACTACCTGGAGCTGGGTGTAACACACGTGTATGTAGGTGGTGGAATCCCGAGATACATTCAAGAGAAGCCACTCTACTCGATGCGGCATCACACGTCTACCCATCAGAGATGGTCTGATCACGTGCTCACCACTTTGATGTAGCGGTTTCACAATCGCCATAACTATATCCTCCCATCTATATTGCTTACTGGTAGAGATGGATACCCTGTCTTGGGGAGCCTGACATGCGTGTTCTCGCGACATCTCCTACGCCAATGGGAGCGAGATAACTTAGCATAGCATGAAGCTACCGCTTTATGTTTAGATTGGGGAGCCTGGTAGCAGCTATACCGTTCCCTGGGTATTGGTCGAAATAGATTAATTTGTTCTCTTGCTTTTATGGAAATTACCAAAAGGTTAAGCGAGATCGGAATCTGGCGTATGTAAATGATCATGGGATCGCATCAGGCTAAACAAAGGCACATGGTAGCTGACGTGCCGGTAACATAGTAATCTTATAAGTGGTAAGCGCAATGGATAGAGGCACTAGCCCCACAGCTGTGCAGACAGTGTATGGGCTCAACACATGCTTATCTCGGTAGTCATGTCCAAATACTGTGATTTCCACAATATGGGCATTGACATGTCACAAGCCTTCGACACAATTAAACGCTCAAAGATCCTAGATATACTACGCCAGGCCAATTGCCGATGAGCTACGTTTAGTGAGCCTACTGCTTGCAGGCACCAAGTTGAGAGTACCAGTCAAGTCAGTGAAGTCTGTAGAGTTTGAGACATCAATCGGCTCCACACAGGGAGATGGTCTATCTCAGGTGATCTCCACCTGCTACCTTGCTGCCGCATTGTAATCCGTCCGAGAAAGTTCCACAAGACCAAACCCCCGGTGTCAATATTGGGCATGCCGATGTGGACTTCATAGATGAAGGAAAGAAACCCATTGATGAAACTTTCTCAATAGCTGCAAGCAAACTAAAAATTGAGAATCTCTTTATGAATGAATCCAACACAAAGTTCACCCACATATACCTATCTACAAAGCATGACACTGAAGAGAATAACGACCCACTCAAGTAAAATTCTTGGCTCCCTACTTTGCAGTACTGCTTCTTGGCTCACTGTTTTGCAGTACTGCTGACATTGCTGCACGTTGTATCATGGGGAACATAGCTGTACAACCCTTCTGGAAGCTATGGGTTCGTAGATCAAAGATGCCCTTGATAAAAAGGCTATGGTTATACAATGCAACCTTTGTATTATTGATGCTGCATAACTGTAACAGCTTGGCTGCTCCAAGGGCAGCTCTAGACAAACTCGATGCCTGCCACGGCAAACACATACACACCATCAATGGACACTGATGGCCAGGCAACATAAGTTCCAACGATGTACTAAACAAGATGTGTAATACGTCGCCACTCTCCATAAAGGTCGCTAAGCAAAAATGGTCCATGTTTGGCCATGTGCTAAGGATGCCAGAAGGGACACCAACACAGAGAGACCTGGAATTCGCTCTAATCGAAGCCAGCAAATACAGCTGAGGACAAGACCCAGTGGACAAAAGCGAAGACCGACTGATTGCAGCTGTAAGATATTTCTACTACTAAGCTGCAGAATACAGTAAGCGTACTAGCACCACACATATACCATTGTACAGGTCAAGTATCCTATTCATAATTTGTATTGCCAATAATTTGGCTGCGTATTTAGGACTATAGTAGCATGCGCAGAGATGCATACATGGCATGAATTACCACTGTAACTTCCCCTGGGCAGTAATTCGGAGAGAGTATGGGGGAATATAGCCTGTTCTCTTAGGATGAAGACATGATAGGTACAGGTGGGGCCATACCCCATAGAAGATAACAAAATAAATGCTCCAAGAATCCAATTAATGGCTTCACAGAGCATCTAATTTGTAATACCCTTGTCCCTTCCCATCCCCACAGAACCACTCTATGTGAGGGGGTGGGGGAACAGCAACATACAGTAAAGCCTATATTATTGGACCGCTACATATACCATATACACTTACTCAGCATAGGCAGTGCATCATGCCTTATTGGACCACCATATAGACCACAACCACTTAGACATAAGAGACTATAAAACCTGTCTTATTGTATCACATTATAGACCACATAGACGTTGTCACTATAGACAGTAAAACATGTCTTATTGGAGCACCTTACAGACGTGAGAGACCTAGCCACAATAGACGGTATGCTATGTCTTATTGGACCACCTCATAAACCACATCCACATATGCACGCACCATAGATAGTAAAACCTGTCTTATTGGACGAACCTATGGAGAACATATACTTAGTCACTATATACAGTAAACATTGAGTGATATTGTCTGGTTATGACTATTTGAATGTGCATGCATGATTTCTGTATTCTGCAGCTGGAGTACTTGAAAGATCCTACAGCTGCAATCAGTCCTTATTCGCTTTTGCCCACAGTGTCTTGTCCTGAGCCAAAAGCTCTACCTTCCGACTTTACTGTACTGAGTCCTGTTTTCCTGAGGTCACTTCTTAGCACGTTTAACAGATTTATGCAATGGCGTCCTCTCCTGGCTCTGTATTTGCTAGCTCCCAGTAGGTAGAATTCTAAGGCTCCCTGTGCTGGTGTGTCCCATGACATCCTTAGCACACTGCCAGACATGAACATTGAATGTGTATTGCGTAAACTGTATGACTTGGGTAAGTTTTACAGTATATTATTGCATATTTTGACTATTTAGTTGTAGGCTGTGACATACTTCTTTTTAGGTGCTATAACATAAATATGTTAGCGCTTTAGTTGTATACCATTGAGACAAGTTTTAATATGTTACATGATTGTCTGAAATGTTGGTGGGTAGCCAGTAATAGGTCATGCGTAAGTTATACCAATGAGATTCTTAAGCAAAAATACTGAGTTCAATTTTTGTTGGAAATAAAAGAATTCGAATGCTACTGCTTTTCATTCCAATCGGTTACTGTTCAAATTTGACGTTTTCACTTGCGTGAGGAGAGCAAGATGTTTTCAGTGTTTACAGAAGTCTGTCTCATCCCTGGAGTTAGCAGTCGCACAAATCATATTCCATGCAAAATCAGTATACGGGCATCACTGAATTAAAAATCTGTGTTAGTTTGCTTTGGCAAAAGTTAACACATAATTATATCAAGTTCGGTTTATGCTGACAGAACTCTTGACTTTTGTATATTGTTGAATTATATGTTATACTTATTGGACTTTGACTGTGTTCTAATGACATTTTTTTCTAATTCACACATTTTGGTGCTAAATTAATAATATGGCAATACAGGGAAATACCAAGGTAATATTAGGAAATGAACTATCCATGGGTGTGGTGGTCATGGAGCGCAGTGTACAATCATGTTCATGTATGAGCTGACAATGCGCATTGACACACAGACTTGGTGTCCATCATATGATCGTTTCCTTTTTCCTGAATAATTTCCTAATGGATACCATCATTTTTCTAGTGACATAGGTATACCTGCTGTTGACTCGGGAATGTGTAACTGATGTGATAAAACTTGTTATACCATCTATTTAAGCTTTAAGTAAGTCATACGTTAATGAACAGCCCTTAGAGTTAAGGAGGTTGAACACAATTGATGTAGCTATTATGCAAGTATTTATGATAATGATTATTTTATATTGCTGTCAGTCTTCCCAAAAGGGAGTTATGCTCGATTTGCCAGTTGATGTTTTAGAAGTATTTTCATAACCGAGGCCTTTGCCAAATGGATGTGTCTGTGTGGTTCTTCATCCCTCATCTTCCTAACATATTGCTAATGTCAATAGCTGAAATAAAACAGCCACCTCTCCTGACATATTGATAATCAGTACCATGATTTGAGTGAAAATGAAACTGGTGTTAACAATTTTGATAATATCTACATATCAGCACTCGATGATGATTCGCAGACACGATTGGATCATCCACTGCTGGTTAGGGCATCTGGTTCAGATAATGACCCTACAATGTTCATCACTAATCATCATCCA
The DNA here is from genome assembly GCA_034401795.1 of Chaetoderma sp. LZ-2023a. Lineage (NCBI taxonomy): Eukaryota > Metazoa > Mollusca > Caudofoveata > Chaetodermatida > Chaetodermatidae > Chaetoderma > Chaetoderma sp. LZ-2023a. Next base: position 17,679 of record JAVVLW010004742.1, read on the forward strand.
CACCGGTATCAGTATACGAGACACAATATGGACAATACTCTACATTTCCATGGTTGTTTCCAACGGGTCATTGGATATATGGAAAAGATATCTCAATGCATTACCCCTACGTGTTTTAAGGGTAGTCTTTATAACCGACATGGACTTTGGAGGAAAGATATGTACTATATTTTACATGCTGCAGCGTCGTATGACATGCTTCTTCTTTATGAAAAATAGGTACATATTTGAGAATGACAACATGTGCAAAGGAAGGAGCGTATGACATCACCGGTTATGTTAGAAATCATTCTACATATTCTTCATTTATTCAGAATTTCTATATATTTGTGACATGCATTGAATAATATATTCACAATGTTGAGAACATTATCTATCACATTATCTGCAGATAATTTGCACTGCAGATAATGTCGCATTGGCTCACGAAAACCGTTGTGCCACACATGCTTGGCATTATAATCCAAAAAGAGCCGGGTTCCATCCTGCACGTTCAAACATGTGATCAAGGTGTAAAAACCTGCGCCATCCCATACGTTATTCACATGATACGTCCTTTGGAGGCGATGTAGGGACGTCAGTCCTGTGTCGTGTGGTGCCTGTGGCCTAAACAATTACGTCACATGTAGGCTGGCGCCACAATCATATAGACGTATTGTAACTTCGTCCAGGAGCGAGAAAATGTGATTAAGTGTACGGGTTGAATGCCTTTGATCGATTTGCAATTTAGTAAGCATTCTGTCGAGTATGTTGTAACTAATTTGACTGTGAGCTGTTGCTGTCATCGTTTCAAAATATGGTATTTTTACTAGAAAATTGGGATTCTGGTAATTCAGTGTTCGAAGTAAATAAATTGATTCCAACACAAAAATAAAGTGGTAGGTGCTTAGCTAGAACTAGGCTGGGCATAGGTAGAAATGGACCCAGCTAGTTCATTGGTGTGTAGCTGACGAATACCAAACAACGGCCGTTCCCACTTTGAAAGTGCAATTAGTTAACCATATAGATACATAATTACTTAATTAATAACATGTGTTTTTCATTTTCCACTTATGCGTTTGGATTCAGTTAGAACTTTATTTTTAAATAAAAAACGTGGTTTGTTGGGAAACTAAGTCATCAAGGATTGCGGACTGACATCGGCATACAGAGGCAACTCTGATTATGTCTAACCTTCTTCAAACAAAAGAATATGCTCGACATCCTCGGACGTCGCAATCTTCCTAGGCGCTTACCATAGCTACGTGGACTGTATGTCGCCTGACTGCAACATTAAAGAGGCAAACCTTAGGTGCAGCCTGTGAATACCAGAAAATCGATATTACATGCATTCAAGAGACTAAAGTAGCTAAATACGCAGAGCAGCTACTTCAGACAGGCCCTAAGATAGTACTCATGGAGCAAAGGAGGCCACATACAGGGATTAAGGCTTCGTAATCGGTACCAAGGGTCTCGGGCCATGGCATTAGTCTTGGATATGTTAATGATCGCGTTGCATTCCTCGACCTAGCTATAGCAACGCGAAAACACACCGTCACCAAGTGTTGCACAGTCAACGCATATGACCAAACCACCGAAAAGCCGAGAGAATCCAGCAATATTAGATTCCTTATATGCAGAAATTATTGTCGTCATTACAATCCCAGCTAGATGGCGACTGTTCATGTGTGGAGATTTTCAACTCCAAGCTGGGTAAATGCAGCAATGCGGACACGATTTCAGCACTTAGATTATGCATTGGGCTGTATGTTGAGGGCACATGCAACGGCAATGGAGATTCGTTAGTGGCATTCCTGAGACTCAATGGCATATTTGTCACAAATACGGCTTTCAAACACCCATTAATCACTGGACAACATTGACAGGACACGTTGCTGGTCATGAAGCCGCAACATGCTCTAAGGCTACAACAGTAGTCTCCCACTAAATAAACTTAATACTACGCAAAACAGAAGCACATCCCCTACGCTGGGATGTTCGTTACAATGAAGTTGCAAACCTCAATTCTGACCATAAGCCAGTCGCAACACGCATTCAGATGACACGTATTTGCCTAATGTACAAACGAAATAACGGCAATGTATCTAGAGCCACCCACGTCCTATCCAAGCTTACCAGCGATACTGATATAATAGATGAATACCCTAGTGGAGCAAATAGCTAATGTGGATATTAGCCCCGATTCAAACGATGATCTAAACACAATCCTCAAATATGGAGTCATCAGCTACCAACCCTACATGCGTTCTCAAATACAACAATCGAACTAGGTATACTGATGACCTTGTAGTAATAAAACTATCAGCAGAGCAGAAAGCATTGCTGCTGTGCATCTATCAAAGTGGACACTGTGAAGATCGCACCACATCTGATTGTTTTTAACCAACCAGATCTTGAGGGACTAAGCACTGTGTTATGTTTGGTGACAATCCATCTAGGCACGCTTGATTTTACAGTATCAAATACTTTGGCTCTAAATTGCATGCTAGCAGTTCGTGATTAGCGCAATTGCCCCCATGTATTCACTCATCTATCTACTATGGAAGTCTGTGATTGCAACATAAGGATCTTGTGAACTGTTTCTTTAAATCTCCTCTTACCAAATCGGATAGAATTGTGAACTGATCTGGCTAGAATTGTGAACTGATCTGGCTAGAATTGCGCCCATATGGATAACTCCTGGAAATTGAGCACAACGCACTTATTTGTGAAAAGTGATGCGAATATCTGAATTCATTGAATGCCCATCTTAGAGGAATAATATCAGGTCTCAGATAACTCAAACTATATGAAAATTAACAAATAATTGCCACTATCATTGACTATGGGACAATTGGTTTGTGACACAGAAATTAAATATCTTTTTTGAGATATCTGCCAATTGTAAATGACTCATTTCTGTCCGAATCAGACAAGAACCCCAATGGTTAATGCTGTAAAATCACGTGCTTCTGGGTGGATTTTCACTAAACATAACACGGTGATTACGCTCACATGCAACATCATACTTTCAAACTTGAACATGAACTATATGAAGCTTCTCGAGTTGCCTGTCAGTCATCAAATCAGTTCAGGCATCTTTCAATGGGTTTCTAGGAATAGTACAAAACCCAAGATGGCTACTGTCCAAATCAACCAACAGCATTGTTTGAACACTCTGATTGATCAATCCGATTCAATCATCTTAAATTTGGTGTTTAGCAGTCATCAACTGACAGATACTCAATTTTTGTTGGTCGATACTTGCCATGTTTAATAAATCAAGTCTCATTAAACAAACTTAAACTAAGAGCTAATGCGCATTCAAGTGTGTCCAGTTGCAGAGAATACCTGATCTGATCTGTTAGTCGATCGATGTTGACAGCAAAATGATGGTATATCGTGGGTGCTATGTACATATGTGACACGTATGAATCAGGTGGATCATAAGAGCTGCCTAAAAGGAGCTAATTGATTGGCTTGGTCGCCAGCCATATTGGACTGTGTACAATTCTGCATAAAAAACTCTCCACCCGACAAATTGTGCATGTGCTATTTCATGCAGTTTTGTCAGCAATACAATAATTACAGCATTAAAATCGGTGGGGAAAATTTACTTTACATATAAGAAGTTAAAAGCTGATCATTAGAGAAAATTCATCGGTATGTATCAGTGAGGAAGCAGGTAACATCACAAATAACCCCTCACCACCCAACGCACACCACTCCCAAAGAGATTGAGGTGCATCCACCCCTCCCCACCCCCTACCCTGCCTTCAATATTTATATGGAGGCTATCTTGGATAACTTAGTTTTTACAAAAATGACCCCCTCCAGAACAATTAATGAGATCGGGCTCGGATTTGTGATGAGTGACGTAATCTTAACTTTGTGTCAGCGATGGAACAAAAACTGCGTTTTACTTTTTTGATTCTGATAATGAGGAAGTGAATTTGACAACGTTCAACCAGATTTGTCGATGAGGTGTGTGGCCATCCTAGATCTGCGCGATATACCGATCTGTCATCGTAAACCGGTTCAAACCGTCGTAATCATGGTCAAACCGAAAAACCGAGCTTTCGGTTTAGCCAATACTGATTAATCTATTTTTTAAATTACAAATATTGGGTCTATGTCGGCCTCTGTATAGGTCTTGAGAACTGTCAATTTGCATAGCTAAAGAAGTATATTTTTGACAATTTACCACTGGAATTACTGGCTCGATAATGAAACCAGACACTCTATGGGTAAATTTTCAAAAAATAATCTTCCATTTTCTTCAGATTACAAAAACAATTATAATTATATTGACAAAATTTGCCCAGTAAAGGGTAAAAACGCATACCCATCTGAACAGTCAACATTTCCGTTATTGTCTATTCCTACTAAATTGTGTATGATGAATTGCATTCTGTCTGTAATATTTCCAATATTTTGAAACTATTGTGACTGCAAGATGCTGCTGTTGTGTGTAGCGCCCAATCCCAGTCTAATTAGTTTCTAAATATTTAACATACACGATAGTATTTATAATATTGTAAATGATTGACTTTCTATTGGTCTTCGTATTCAGTGTTAACATCATCTAATCTGGTATAAAATGATTTGTCTAAGTATGATCGGCGCTTGTTTGGCGTCCCGCCCTGCATGAATAATTATCACAATTCCGTTAAAATCACATGATTACCTATAGCTAAGCTTAAACAACATGATTCGACGACCGCTTGTAACCAGAATGTTAAAATGAAAGTAATTGATTGAAAGATTTTGCTGTTCCGTGACACCAACAATTTTCAACAAGCAGTCTAAAAATAATAGCACATTATTTAACTGATTAACAACAGTTAATGTGTGTGTATATATATATATATATATATATATATATATATATATATATATATATATATATATATATATATATATATATATATATATATATATATATATATATATATATATCCCGTTGTTCGTCACGTGATAAATAAACACACGATACATCTCGCGCATCAGAATTAATCTATTGTAAATGGAACACAAATTATTGTTAGTCGGCAAGAAGCTAGATGTTAACAATTACAGGCGTAATCAGCAGTTATTGGTTTGATTGGCGTTTATCGAGTCCCTGATTCTATGTCCCATTCACTGTGGTGTGTAGTTCAGTCTATTACTACTTCCCCAGTTTTACACTGGTACCCAGTTATACTCCTGGTGGAGGGAGACGCAGTGAGGAGTAGATTTCCTATGTGTCCACCTATTGCTCGTGCGCCCCTTCATCCCCTGGCAGTCTAGTGGGATTCGAACCTCGCCCGGCCGATTTACCAGTTGATCACGCTAACACCACCGCGTGTATTTTGGGTCAAAGGTTCCAGAAAACGAACGTATATGCTTATCTAAATAATATTACACACAATAATTGTACACACTCATCCTTGGCCGCACCTACCCCAGAAACCGATATGCGGTTCAAACCTGTTTGAAAATTGACACCGTCGCCGGTTTAACATTATGCCATACCGCGCAGCCTTAGACCATCCTATAAATCTTTGTTCTGAAAACAAGCGTGTGCATGTTCAAGCTAGGTTCTATCCTCAAATGTGAATACTAAGGATCACATCAGCTGGGTCTGAAATAAGCTAAGAAGTGATATTTGTATTACTTACTTGAAACAGCCGACGCTCAAAGACCTCTATCATGCAATCAGAATTCCACCTGCCGATTATGTCTATAGCTGTGATGTAGCAGCAATGCATAAGTGATGTGGAAATAACTAATAATGTATAATACGGTTCTTAGAAGCAGTATGCTTCTTTGGAAGTGGAAAAAGCATTATATCGCTACCGGAAAATATATATTGCCCAGATATTGTTTAAATCTAATTTTAATTGTTCAACAATTAACTGAACAAACAAAATTGTATTCATGTTAATATCTCCATCAAACAATTACACCCAATTAGTTATCGAAGTCTCGGTGATCGAAAAACATAGGCTGGTGAATTACGTCCAGTCGAGAAATGGATAATTTCTTTGAAGTGTAGTATTTTCTCATATAAAATGCAGTTAATAGATTTCCAAATATTTCGGAGAGGACCACCGAATCACCAAATGACATGAGGGTAAGCCTCATTCTGATCAATCCCCATTAGAACACACCCTACATAATGCCCTGGCCAAGCCACTGTCTTATATCGTGTTCAATAGTGTATTAACCAACATGTTTCTGGGGTTTAGTGGACACAATGTTAAGTTATTTCTGATCTTACCCCCAGAAGTCGTCTCAACTGGCTTGATCATCCAAGGATTATCGGTGAAAAAATGTAAATGTATGCTTAGTCTGTGTCTATTTCACCGCCAAGTGAATACCATTTTAAAAAAAAGTTACAACTGGATTGACTTGCTCAACTACCCAGAGACATCTCTCCCAGTCGTAAAGTACCAAAGCTAGTCTTCTATTTGTCTGCAAATAAACATTCATCAAAACGACTGCAGGCACCATTTTGAGCGACTTGTCCATTAAATGTGTAAATTGATAGAGTGTTTAAGCTGACAGAAAGAAAATGCAGGAAATCATTGATTTCTCTCATATAATAGTAATTAAGTCATCCAGTCTTAGCTCATTCCCACACATCTCTAGCTGAGCAACACCCACGCTCTACGCGTGTTGGGAGCGATCGCTTCATGCACCCTCTAAATCCCAATATCCAGAAAACTATACAGGTATACTGTAGAAATGTCTACATTTCCCGGTCAGTTAAAGCGTCACGGTATCACGGTATCAAGCAGTTAGCAAATGAACATGTTTTACGGTTTGAGACAGCAAAATGTACCTGAGGATAGAAGTCCACACATTGTGTTGACGAACCTGGAATTGCTTATGCTAGAGTGTCGAGTGGGAACCAGTCATCATGGTGTTTTAGAGCGAAGCCATCATAAAGGCAGAGAATACTGTTAAGACGTCGTAATGGACCTTTCAAGTCTTCGCTATGCCCCGCCCATCCCTAGCTAAGTTCCGCCCACACCACGTTCGTTTTTGGCTCGATCGATCTCTGAACTCCCAAACTATCAGAGAACTATACAGGTAAGCTGTTAAATATTTGGAAACTAATTCGACTCGGTGCTGTTGCTGCCTGCCAAAATATTTAACAGCATGTGTAGTAAGTAGCAAAGGCATACAATTCGTACAACGTGTCAGACCATTAGGCTTTAAAAACGGACCGTATCGAATCAGGCATGGCGCCATGATGATGACGCCAGTCTACAGGTCACGTAGTTGATTATGAAGTCATATGAGTGATGGGTAAACTTGGAAAGGTCCATTATAGAGAAAACAGAACCAGTCTCAAG
>JAVVLW010004745.1:0-44884 GCA_034401795.1 Chaetoderma sp. LZ-2023a
ACGACACGACGATGTTGCACAAATGAGACGCTATGAAGCCGGGAAGTCTTCACCGACACTGGAAGTTATAAAAAATATTGCCAAAACACTTAAAATATCAACTGATGAGCTGATATTTGATAAAAACGAAGGGTTTGTTCCATCTAAAGTTCTTGAACGAAAATTGCTTGAACAATTTGAAATGATAATAAAATTAAACCCTCATGATAGACACGCAATAGAAACAGTTATAGAGAGCATGATTATTAAAAACCGTCTTGAAGAAATAATGCCGCCAAAAACTGACACAACCTGGTCAAAAAAAATGGAAAAGGTAGTTTTGGAGCTTAGGAAAGGGGCTGAAGAATATTCTGATGATAAGATAGATGAGATAGTGGATGAAGCCGTCAAAGCCGTTAGAGCAGAAGAAAGCTACGGAGAAAATAAAATTGAGGCGTAGGCTAAGGGCGGTAATTGATACTAACCTTTTTATAAGCGGCCTTTTTGGAAAAAATACTGTATCTGCCAGGCTTCAAAACCACTGGATCAATCTTGATTTTATACTGGTTACCTCCATTGATATAATAAAAGAAATCAACCGGGTTTTTCATTATCCGAGGATACAGGAAAGATTCAACCCAAGAGAAGAAACTCTAAAAAGGTTTTTCCGGCTTATATTCAGAAAAGCTGTTATTACTAAAGACAGATATAAAACGGACAGGATAACCGACGATCCGACTGATAACAAATTTCTTGCCTGTGCTCTGGAAGGTAAAGCGGATTATATTGTCTCAAGAGATCCCCACCTGAGAAACCTCAAACATTATCATGGCATTCAGATTGTTGATGCGAGCACTTTTGTAAGCAAGATCGCAGACGAATAAAACAAGGAAGCCGCTTGATCATCTTAACGCCCCGCCTGTCATGCTGCCTGCATCTTCTTACATAATCTGCGGAACATTACCGTACATTGCATCTGTTTTTAAATCAGAGCTGTGGCAATGTCCGGTAATTCAGATTATGTAATCAGAGGCAACCAGCACGCCAGCCGGGGCTTAAAGCGGAGGGAAGCGGCTGTCATTTTAAAACTGCTGCCGCAGTGCTGCAACGCAGCTGGCTCGGCACAGGGCACTCGAAGGTATTCTGTCTGTTTTATAAGCTATAAAAGGAAAAGGCAGTAACGCTATAAACCGACTTATCAATGTATCAAGGAACGTCCCGGAACCCGTCCCGGAACCCGTCCCGGAACCCAACGAAGGTATTCTGCCAATTTTATATCAATAAAAAAGAAAAGGCAGTTAAAGAAGAATCTCTCTAACTGCCCGTCAATCAACTAATTTTCATAAAGCTATGTCAAGCTATAATCACTATACAAGATGTGACCCCGGCCCCATATTCATCTCAAAAGTTAATCCCAATAGCTTTTTTTTCTTTTAAGATTGAGCTGTAATTCTCCACCTGAATCATATTTCAATATTCCTATTATTCCCTTATTACTGATCTTTCCTTCAAAAATTCCCTTCGGTATATCTATTCGAAAGATTATTTTATCTTTTTTAAAAACAGGCCGTACCAGTATCAAACTACCTGATTCTCCCTCCGAAATTTGGAAAGTGCTCTGATACCCATCTCTTGTCCATACAATTCGTAGCTCAGCCCCCAATAAGTCGCCGCTCTCTTCGTGGTACTCAAGACTTGAATAAGTTCCAACATATTTGACCTCCGAAAAACATAAAGTAGTAAACAAAGATAGGACAATTGTATGAGCTATCATGATGTAGTATATATGAGGTCGATTAAATTTATTTCGGGCATCCACAAACTTTCCCCCCTCCATATTCTTTTTGAGCTTGCTTAATATACTTTGATCTGTTTTTACTTCCACCTGGCACTTCTTTATAAAAATGTACTGGATCTTTCTTCGTAAAGTCTCCACCCCATGACAACCCAGCTTTCTTAGCGTTTTGCACTACAGTATTACGTTTCGATTTAGGGATTCTGGACCAGTTAATATCAACTGCGAAGCCTGCTTCATGCAAACTTGTTCCTCCTGCGGCAGGAGTAGTTGCGTTTGGATTATTTTTAAGAGATTTTTGTTTTTTACTCGATCTAAAGGCTGAACTAAAAGTTACGTCGATTCCGCTCTTTTTATTTAGCTCCATAAACTTCTTCACATCATGTGCGATAGAATCATCAACGTATACCGTTCCTAACCCAGGAAGATTTATCTTGCAGAGCTTTAATCCCCAAGGATCATAAAAGTTTAAAGGATTATTGAATACATACTCATAAATATTAATACCTCCTTCAAATCCAATAGGATCGGCTCTTAAATACCGACCTATCTCTGGATCATAATATCTGTGCCAATTGTAATGCAGCCCGGTTTCAGCATCGAAGTACTGTCCCGGGAAGCGGAGTGGATTTGTAACAGTAGAAGCGGCATCGACCGTTGCTTCACCGAAAGAAGAGTATTTGGCCGACCACACAACCGCCCCATTGATCGCCGTCATCTTCTGCGGAGTACCAAGGTGATCGTTGTGGTAGAAGTAATACGAAGAGCCCTCTTTCATAAACAGCGGATCAGTTGTCCAGGTGGCGTCGGGTTTGTAGCCGTAAGTCTTGATCTCATTTCCACTCGCATCATATTCACCTATCAGCCCTTCATCCGCATAATGAAAGTACGTCCTGACTCCCCCAACCTCTTTCCACAACCTTCTCCCGAACGGGTCATAATAATACGAAGCAATCAAAGCATCGTTTCCGTCCCGAACTTCGCTTAGCCTGTCTTCTGTATTGTAAAAGAACTTTGTTGCAACCCCGCCAACGGTCTTTTGAGTCATGTTGCCGTTGGCATCGTAAACGTACGATACATCATCGTAGCTGGTAAGCTCGTTATTAGTGTTGTAGGACCAATCCCCGTTCACACCCTCTGCCGTCAGCCGATTACCTACACCATCATACGTAAATGCTTCATCATCAAAATCAGGATTGTCAACATCTGCAAGGCGATACAGATCGTCATAATCATATGCATAATCACCGTGCTCTGAGACCTTAGCAGTAATGTTGTCTACTTTATCAAAAGTGTACTGGTAATTCAACAAAACATTCTGCCCGGGGTCTTTGGCCGTAATCGACTTAACCCTCATCAGCGGGTCATAAGCAAATTCCTTAGTACTTCCTCCGGGGAGTATCATGGATTTTGGCCGGTTCCAGGTGTATTCGCTGATGGTGATAAAACCAGCGTTTGGTATCTGCACTCCGGTGAGTTGATTGTTTGCATCAACAATCAGGTCGTGACCTTCCGCTTTATAGTTCGCAATTCCATTTATAACAAGCGGTTACCTGTTACTACCTGTCATTGTCAAAGAGCACGGTTTTGACCGTTTTTTTAAAAGTCATATTCATACCGGATGAATTTTAATTCCCTTTTCTTTATTACATTTACGCATAATATGCAATGACTTTGGCAGTTAAAGGATAATGCTCATTAACCCCGCAGGGTGGCGCCATTAGCGCAATTAAAAATATAAACGCCATTAGCGTAAATAATATGACGGTTTTTACCGATGATTAAATAAAAAGACAAAAATCACCCTATCTAAGGGAGTGGAAGGCCGGTTCCGGTAGCGCAGGTGCAAAGGGAGCGGAGCAGGGCTGCAAGGAGACATAATAAACCTGTTATGTCTAGTGGAGTGAGGGAAGGTTTTTGGCAGGATACATGCTTACCTTATTTTTTTAAAATTGACCTGCATGTATCATGACAAAAAACCACGGCTGATAAGGCGCCTTATCAGCCGTGCCGAACGTAGCGACTTGCAGCCCTGTGGAGCGACCGGCGCACCATCGCTACCGGAGCCGGACTGTAGCGGGGTGGGCGGGAGTTAAAATAAAGACCGGCTGCGGCATTAAAACTGATAAACATCCTTTCCGCAGCCATTCCTTTCTATTCCTTATCCTTTTCACGGGGATGGCAGCGTTTGTGAACTTCCTTCAAGTCTGTAATGCTGACATGTGTGTAAATCTGTGTGGTGTTCATTGAGGCATGACCCAACAACTTTTGAATGATTCTGATGCCTGCCTTGTTTTTGAGCATGGCTGTTGCGCAGGTATGCCGGAACGTATGACAATGGATGTTCTTTTTGATTTTGGCTTTCTTTGCATATTTTTTAACCAGATCCCATACCGACGTATGATCAAACCGTTTCCCGCGGGACGATAAAAATACATGGTTGTTGTACGGGTCTTTGATCAGTTCCGGTCTTACTGACTTGATATAGTTTTCAAGATAACGGCAGGCAATCTTTCCGATGGGCACCATCCGTTCCCTGTTCCCTTTTCCCTGCACACGGATAAAGCCATCATGATAATCCACATCATTTAAAGTCAGGTTCCGAAGTTCGGTTTTTCTGATTCCCGAAGAATACAGGACTTCAAGGATGGTGCGATCCCTGTAGCCGATAACGCTTTTTACATCCGGCGCATGAATGATCTTTCTTGCCTCAGACGTGGTCAGGATACTGCTCGGCAGGGTTTTCGGTTCTTTGGCATAATGGATGTCCCTTGCCGGATTGCTCACGATATATTCTGTTTCTTTTAAAAACTTCAAAAACTGTTTTACTACTGAAAGCATGCTGTTTTGATAACGGATGCAGTTTGGATATCCCTTATAATTAATCTGTTGATACAGTTTAATTTGATAATCTGTGACAATATCCTTTGTAATGTTGTCAACATGGCTGATACCACAACCTGCAAGGTATTCAATAAAACGGTCAAGTTTACGGATAACTCCATAGATGGTAATTTGAGACCGGTTCAGCACTTTCAGGGTGTTTTCAAATTTATTGGCCATATGTGTAAGGTTATTCATGCTTTGGTTTCATCCTTTTAATTTGCGGTTTTATGGTTTTTCTATCCTCTTTGTCCCTTTCCCTGGGATGGGTCTTTTTATGAACTTTTTTGATATCAAGGCCCAGAGACCGGATATAGATTTCTGTGGTGCCGGGATATGCGTGACCAAGCATCTTTTGCACGGCTGTTATATCAGCATTGTTTTTGATTAAGCCGGATGCAAAACTGTGACGGAACAAATGCGGGCTTACAGCCCTTTTTATTTTAGCTGCTTTTGCATACTTTCTGACCATAACACTTACTGCCTGCCTGCGGATGGGATGACCATATATATCAACAAACAGATTTCTATTTGAACGGTTTTTCTTTGTGTACCAGGGTCTTACTTTGGCTATGTATTCTCTAATAAATCTGACTGCATGCCTGCCCACGGGCACGACCCTGTCTTTTTGCCCTTTTCCTTTAACTCTGAGCATCCTTGCTTGTAGATCCGCATCATAAATAGTAAGCAGACACAGCTCTTTATTCCTGATACCGGTAGAATAAAACAGCTCCAAAATCGCACGGTCACGGATACCCAAAAGCGTGCCCAGGTTCGGTTGATCCAGTATCTTGTTTGCTTCTTTTGGTGTGAGAACATCCTTGATAAGCCCCATTTCTTTTTTAGGTTCTTTTATTGTTTCTGTCGGATCGATAAAGATGATGTTTGCCTTTTCTAAATATTCAAAGAACCGTTTGACTGATCGGATTTTGATACACAGGGTGCTTGTTTTGTATGGTTTGCCATCGATGGTTCTGTAATCGTAAAGACCGGCAATGTAGCTTTCTATCATGGATTTTGTGACTTTTTTCATGTCGGGTTCCTGTGTAGAGTAAAGGAAGTGTTTCAAATTATAGATGTAAGATTTTATTGTTGCCGGTGATCGATTCAATACCTTTAAATGCTCTTTAAACTTAAACAGAATATTACTTGTATTATCCACAGGTTATCCTTTTCGGTATGATTATGATAAGTGCCGCAGTACGCTTATGACGGTGTTTTTGATATGTGCTATATATTACTTCTTCCCGGATTAGCTCGAAGTTGAGGTAATGTTCCTTATAAACCTTTATCAGGCATGGCTTTGCCGCATTCACGCCTTGCCCTCGTAGTGGGCTCGAACCGGGCTCGAACTACCCTCGTAGTTTAAGATTTCATGCTCGTAGTTGCGATTTTACCCCTCGTAGTCGTCGTCAATGATGCCGGCTTTATCTGCTTTTTTCTCAAGCTGTTTGATACCGGTAAGTCCGATCAAAAAAGGCTTGCCGTCCTCTCCGCCTCCTGTATAGACAAGCTCATACACGTATTCTTTGCCACGCTTTCCTACTGTTGAGTAGATATATTCCAGCTCTTCAAGCTGCCGGATGTGGGTTCTTATCTGGAAGTCACTCCACCCGCTGTATTCTCTGATCTGACGGCGGTTAAAGCGATATTCTTTCCGGTTGGATTTATGTTTGCATGTGCACATGGCTTTTATGAGCAATAAAAGCTTTCTTGATGACGGCGATAATTCATCAAGGGATCTGCCAAGGACGTAGTTTGCAATCTCATTGGCCTTTTTAATATCGACAAGCGTCACGTTGATGTATTCTATTGCCTTACCGGTAGATTTCATTGTCCGGACTTTGCGCTGGTATTGATAAAGGTAGGTTATGGCCAAAATCAGGTTGAGGTATTTGGTATGGTCTCTGCGGGCTCTAAGCGACTTGCTGGTAAAGGTTAAAAGCCCGGCATAGGGGTTGAACACATGCAGGGGCTTTAACAGTTTATTTGCGCTTTGGTGCTTTTTGATAATTTTAGCTGATTTTAGCTTGCTGATCATTCCTTCCATGGTGTGACTTTGTCTTTGCTTGGCAAGGATCTTTTTTGTCATCTGTTCGGATTCGTCGATGGAGATAAAGACAAACCTGCTTGCGGTTTCTCCGTCTATATCAACCTTGGTTGTGGTGATAAAGACCATAAGTGGTCCTTCCACCGTGTTGTCCTGGGTTTTTAATTCTCCGGTGGCAGGGTCCTTTCCTGTATAGGCGATGGTGATCTTTTTTGATGACTGAATACTGCGGATGGAATAGACAGCCCCGCTTGTGCCGTCTAATTCCTCGATGGCAAGGATTTTGTGTTTAAGGCTGTCTTTGTCCTTGTAAAACAAAGCCTGGTCGGTAAGGCGTGTGTATTTGACAAAGTCGTCTTCAGGTATCATCGATAGCACCGTATCCTGCAAAAAGGACTTTCCTGCAGCAGACCGGCTTTGTATCATCACCGATAAGGGAGATTCCATCTTGCGAGAGATGGCCGCAATGTAGCATAAAAGCTTGTTCATCTCTTCGCCGGTATAACCCAGGGTCTCAAAGTCGGTGAGGATCTCATTGAACATGTCCGGTTTGTTTAAAAACGCAAGGGCTGCTTTTTTGTCTTCGGCAGTCATTTGTTCTTTGTTCTGGACTTGTTCGGGCCTTTGATAGTTTTCTGCCAGCTCAAGGAGCCTTTCCACATCCTGGTTAACAGCGCTTTCATCCGCTCCGAACAGATCGCAAAGGCCCTTTACCAGAAAGTTTCTTGATCTTGCAGAATAAAAATCCACCGTGTCCACGTGAAGACGCTTTTTTGATTTATCGTAATAGATGCCCTTGACCGTGGCTTTGAGTTTACTGTTGTTCTTTGAAAGCCCCCTGACTTCGTACTTGCGGCCTTTAGTGGTCATGGTAAAACCGTATTCGGTTTTAACGACCTGTTCTTTTTTTTCTTTAACTGCTTGTGTGGCTTGTGGATTGGATTGATGCAGGAGTTCTTTGAACTGATCTTTCGCATTTGCAGTTAAATAAAAATAATCGTTGATGTCCTGCCCATGGGCAAGCACCACAGGCCATGTGCGTATGTTTTCGGCCTGGAGCCTGGACGATACGCTTTCGGTTGCCTTTGCCCCTGATTCATCGGCGTCAAAGCAGATGTACACGGTCTTAACGCCGGATTGTTTCAGCAAGCGCACATGATCAGGTGTAAGGCCGTTTGTGCCGTAGCAGGGGATGGTGTTTTTGATACCGGCATTGATCAATGTAAGACTATCGATGATAGATTCGGTAAGGATGATCTCTTTATGTGCTTTAGCAGCCTGGCGATTGAACAGGCCACGTCTTTCTCCGGGTAAATAGAGGTGATCAGGGATATTGCCTTTGACCAGGTCATCGATCCTGCGTCCGTAAATACCGGCAGGGTTGCCGTTAAGATCATAAAGCGGGAACGTCACATATCCGTAAAAATGCTCTTTTCCTTTTTCGCTTAAAACACCGATTTGTTTTAGCTGCTCAAAAATATCACCCTCACCGGGAAGTGTGTTGAGCAACGTACCGTTTGCAAAACCGACTTTAAAATCAGAAAATATGGCATTATCCGTGATTCCACGGTTGACAAGATATTCCTTTGCCCTGGGGTCTTCTACAAAGGCTGTGTGATAGAACTCAATGACACGGTTTAAAAGCTTAATCAGCTTGGCAGACAGGACGGGTTGTTTTACAGACGGCTTCTTCCTTTTGCTTTTCCCGGCTGCCTTAAAGCCGTTATCAGACAAGCGATTCACCGCCTCTTTAAAGTCCACCTGGTCAAACAGCTCCACAAAGCGGATTACGTCACCTGCCGCCCCGCAGCCAAAACACTGCCATAAGTTTGTCGTTGGATTTATAGAAAGTGAAGGATTGTGGTCATCGTGGAAGGGACATAAGCCAAAGTAGCTTTTGCCGTTTTTCTTAAGTTTGACGCCTTTTGCTCTTACCAGGGCGGCAAGGTCAACCGTGGTTTTGATGCGCTCGATCTTTTCTTTTTCTATCATTCTCATATCTCCCTTTTTCGGTTTCTCGCAATTTCTTAAAAAGTATGTCTCTTAGATGATTTAACGATTCTCTAAACTGTAACGGATTTACCAGTGCATTGCCGTTTCTGTATTCTTTGTCATGCCTGGTAAGATCCTGGCCGGTAAACATAAAACTTGCTATCTGTTTGCCGTTTTTTCTGAACCTGATGGTTTCAAGATCACCGCCCATGCATAAAAAAAATGCGCCTCTGAATATGTCCGTTGTTTCAAGACTGGCTGTTTTCAATGGTTTCTCACCTCCTTTTATATTGATTTTTTTCGGGAGATACGTTATAGAAAAAGATAGCGTTTCAAAGGGTTCTTGCCCTGTGAAGCTTTTTCCCAGGCCATCAATCGGACTCGCCAAAGTTACCAGGTTGATGGCCATTTTTCTGCCGAAAATCCCTTTCTAAAAAACCTGTCAAGAAAAATATCAGCTTTTTTAAATGACATTTAAAGGTGCTTTCTTGTACGCTATACGTTCAGATGTGTCAAGCAATAATTATTATTATTTAAAATCTGTGTTATAAGGATATTTATGAAAAGAGAAAAAATCATAGAAAGTTTTAGTTCAAGACTAGCTCATCTAAGAAAAGAAAGGGGGCTTTCTCAACAGCTATTAGCTGACGAAGTAAATGTAAGTAGACGAGTTATTGCATATTATGAGGTTGAGTCAGACAACCCCCCAAGCAATCTTGTGGTGTTGTTGTCAAAAGTATTGAACGTTTCCGCTGATGAACTTTTAGGGAATAAGTCAGTCAAAAGTAGCGGTACAAAACCAATACTGAAGTTTACACGAAGAATGAAACAAATTGAGGCACTTCCGCCGACCCAACAAAAAGCTCTTTTAAAAAATATAGATATGTTTCTTAAGGGTGCAGAGGCTATCAAATAAAAAATGACGGAAATTCAAATATTTATTGAACAATGCAGAGTAAAGATTGAGGTTAGCTTACCAAATGGTGAGAAGAAAGAGGGATCGTTTGGTAGTGGTTACTTTTTAGATCAAATTGCAAACGGTGTCACCCTTAAAGACTTTTTTATTGAAGCCCGATCATATTTTAATGAAGACTAAAAAGGAAGCCGCTTGTCTATTTTAACGCCCCGCCTGTCATGCTGCCTGCATCTTCTTACATAATCTGCGGAACATTACCGGACATTGCATCTGTTTTAAAAAAGCAAAGCTGTAGCAATGTCCGGTAATTCAGATTATGTAATCAGAAGCAACCAGCACGCCAGGCGAGGCTTAAAGCGGGGGGAAGCGGCGTCATTTTAAAACTGCTGTCGCAGTGCTGCAATGCAGCGGGCTCGGCACAGGGCACTCGAAGGTATTCTGTCTGTTTTATAGTAATTAAAAAAGGTTGTGCAGGCTCATTCCACAAGAGTTTAATAGACTTATCAATGTATCAAGGAGCGTCCCGGAAGCCAACCTACAGCTACAACCTATCTATTCGTGCCGTGGTCTCCATTTAGTAAAAGAAAATTTGTAGCTACTGATTTTAAGAAAAATATTTTCATCTGATTTCTTTATTACTTCTTTTTTATTTAATCTGTTCATTGCAGATATCGCTTTTTTGCCAAATAAATCGATTATGTCATCAGATTTCATCATTTTACCATGACTAAATAGCTTATAAACAATTAATTCTTCAATCATTAATTGGTACCATTTTACGGCAAAAAACAATACCGAAAATATAAGGATAATTGCCACTTCATTTTTTTTAATTATCAGAAAAAATATGAAAAAAGCCACAATAATTATAATCAATATAGTAAGCTTTCTAAGTAGTGTCACCTTTTAACCTCCTATTGTTTTAAGGCTTATGCACCTCCAAACAAAATGCAGCCTATGCAAAGTGGACATGCATAGATTTTTTCATACCACTTTCCTTGCTTCGTAAAGCATTTTATACATGCCGTTACACATGGGTCTGGTTCCGGTTGGCACTCACGTTTTGATGGATTATCAGGAGTCTCAGTTGTTGGGGTCCATTCATCCTCATTTGGCAGATATTTATCTGGATTCGGCGAATGGCCATCGGGCTCATCAGTCTCAATTGGCACAGGTACTGGTACAGGAATCGGCCGTTTGGGGAAAAGATCTCGACATGCTTTTGGATACCTTCTACAAAAAGCATCGACTGTTGTAACAGCTAAACCGTATTGGTCATATTTCACTATCGGGTTGCTTAATGCATATTGAAATAAATTCAATCCGCCCCTGAGCCCTAAAGGATCTGTTTTTAAATACCTCCCCGTATTCGGATCATAGTATCTGTGGTAATTGTAATGCAGCCCCGTCTCCTGATCAAAATATTGTCCCGGAAAACGAAGATTATTTGTGACGGTGGAAGCAGCATCAACACTTGCTTCACCGAAAGAAGAGTATTTGGCCGACCACACAACAGCCCCATTGATCGCCGTCATCTTCTGCGGAGTACCAAGGTGATCGTTGTGGTAGAAGTAATAAGAAGCCCCCTCTTTCATAAACAGCGGATCAGTTGTCCAGGTGGCGTCGGGTTTGTAGCCGTAAGTCTTGATCTCATTTCCACTCGCATCATATTCACCTATCAGCCCTTCATCCGCATAATGAAAGTACGTCCTGACTCCCCCAACCTCTTTCCACAACCTTCTCCCGAACGGGTCATAATAATACGAAGCAATCAAGGCATCATTTCCATCCCGAACTTCGCTCATCCTGTCTTCTGTATTGTAAAAGAACTTTGTTGCAACCCCGCCAACGGTCTTTTGAGTCATGTTGCCGTTGGCATCGTAAACGTACGATACATCATCGTAGCTGGTAAGCTCGTTATTAGTGTTGTAGGACCAATCCCCGTTCACACCCTCTGCCGTCAGCCGATTACCTACACCATCATACGTAAATGCTTCATCGTCAAAATCAGGATTGTCAACATCTGCAAGGCGATACAGATCGTCATAATCATATGCATAATCACCGTGCTCTGAGACCTTAGCAGTAATGTTGTCTACTTTATCAAAAGTGTACTGGTAATTCAACAAAACATTCTGCCCGGGGTCTTTTGCCGTAATCGACTTAACCCTCATCAGCGGGTCATAAGCAAATTCTTTAGTACTTCCTCCGGGGAGTATCATGGTTTTTGGCCGGTTCCAGGTGTATTCGCTGATGGTGATAAAACCAGCGTTTGGTATCTGCACTCCGGTGAGCTGATTGTTTGCATCATACAGATAGCCGTATGTAATGTCGTCCGGCCCGGTGAATGTCTTTTTCAGACCATTTTTAAAATACGTATAGTCATTTGTCTTTATGAAAGAGCCGTAGTTTACGGTTTCCGAGACCTTCCGGTATGCATTATCATAAAAATACTCACCGGATGTTACACCGTCGTCATAGGTTAAAAGGTTTCCGACTTTATCGTAGGTAAATGCTACGGTCTTGACAGGATTTACATGATCACCAGGATTAAAATATTTGATCTCCGCCAATCTGCCCGCATCATCATAAACATATTCTGTTTTCTGGTTCTTTGCATCTATCTTTTGAGTCAGATTGCCGCCCTGGTCGTATTGATATGTTGTCTCTTCGCCCATGGGGCGGGTCTCTTTAGTAAGTCTATTGCTTCTATCGTACTCAAAACGGGTTGTACTGCCGTTGGCATCCGTCAATTCTGCCAGGTTGTCCCGGCCATCGTAAACGTAACCGGTTTGATTTGTTGGACTGGTTTCATTGGTTAAACGATTCAGGGAGTCATATTCATAAGTAGTAATGTTGTCTTCTTTGTCTGTTTTAGAAATAAGATTGCCGGTGTCATCAAATGAAAATAAGGTCATATATTCCTGCCCTTCACCGGTCAGCACATCCTTTTTATAGGTTTTCCTGCCCCCGCCTGTCGTAGATAAATTCCTTTTCAAAGGTGGGATAGATGACCCGATACGGCTTGGAACCTGAACCGGTAGAACATGACGAGCAACCGGTCCCCAGGGCATCTTCATATTCCATGGCAATCTCGTTGCCTCCCTAAGGATTTAATCGACTTATCAACATATCAAGGAGCGTCCCGGAGCCCATCAACTGCCTAACTTTGCCGAGTTGAAGTTGATGGCCTTTTTTCCTTCCGAAAATTCCCTTTTAAAAAACCTGTCAAGCAAAATATTTTGCTAAAACCCCAAAAATTTTGTTGTTTCTTTTATGGACTTTTAGGTATCTTAAACAGTACTTATTGGCAATAACTTTTTTTACTGAAATTATTTGAAAATATCGTAGTTTCAAAATTCCGTGTTATAATCCATAAAAATAATAAAAAGGATTGGAGGGATGTTTTATGCCATTTGCAGAAAAACTTTCAAAACTCAGAAAAGAAAAAGGGTTTACTCAACAAGGACTATCCCAAAAAATCGGTGTGGGAATTTCCCAAATGAAGCGGTATGAAGGAGGGAAATCTTCACCTACTTTGGAAATTATAAAAAATATTTCAAAAACACTTGGCGTTTCATCAGATGAACTGATTTTTGATAAAAGCGAAAGTATAGCCTCATCTAAAATATTTGACCGGAAGTTGTTGGAACAGTTTGAACTAATTTCAATGATGAGCCCCCATGAACAATTTGCAATAAAAACTGTTCTTGAAGGTATGATTGTAAAAAGTCGAATAGATGAAGTTATTTTTTCGCGAGCTCACAGATCAAAAATTTTTTAATTCCTCTGCAAGGGGGCCGTCTTTTCTCCACACCCAGCACGTATCAATAAGATAATCGTTTACAATTTCGGAAGAAATTTTTTTGTCTCCTTTTTCTTTGTTGCGATAAACCCAGTAGCCCTGAATTATAGCAGGAGCCATGGCGAGAACAAGGGTTGTCAAATGCGAACAACCGTTGATGCCGCCCAAAGCTTTTCTGACTTTCGATGTAAAACCAGGTGCAATGCGCAGCCCTTTTATTTTTTGAATACTATTAGATGTCTGAATACATTCTTCGTGAGGTGTTTCCGGCATTTCAACATTTATTTCCCTTATGGTAAGAGATGAATATTCAATCAGCATTTCTATAACCATATGATGTACAGTCTGAGGAGGGCGCTTTTCCCCTGACGGATGATAGAAAGGTATCAAACGATCTTCTTTTAATCTTCCCTCAACCATTATGTTTTCGCTGCCTGCTTCATATGTGCAGATTTCAATATTTCTGGTGTGAATTTTTCTACCCTTGCTACTGTTTAATGAGCTCATTTTTCCCTCCGCCAATTTGCTTTTCAATCCATCCCACTATCAGATTAATAACAAATCCGATCTCGTTATCACTTAACGCCCTGCCCTTTTGTATTTTATGCCATTTCTGAAGACAACCCCTGCAGCATGTTGCGATTGCATGCTGGCCAATAAAAGCCGGGTGTCCCTTCATGGGCGTCTGTTTTCCATCATTTTTCGGAAACTGCGACGCTACCCTTAAATTAATAAAATCGAAGGTGTGCTTCCTTATGGTCTCCATACCTTTATCCTCAATATACTGCCGATCACTGCCGGTAAGCTTAAACCTTGATCTGAAGGAAGAACGTTTGAGCAATTCCATCGAACTGTCAAACTTTTTAGGCGAATAAAATTTATGCGCTGAATCTTTCAAACAGACAGACCTATTATTGTAACTTCGATTGACCGGGTCCTTGGGCCGTTGTCATGGTTGATAACCACTACCTGCTGCCATGTCCCCAGTTTTAATTGGCCGCTTCGAACCGGTATTGCAATGGAAGGCCCCATCAGTGCCGCTTGAACATGGCTGTGTCCGTTGCCGTCATGCCAGGCTTTCTCATGTTCGTATACAAGATCGGGCGGTGAAAGCCTGTTTATGGCCATTTTCAGGTCTTCAACAACGCCGTGCTCAAATTCAATAGTTGTAAGGGACCCGGTTGACCCCACAATGGTAGCGTTAAGATTTCCTGTTTTAATTCGCGACTCTTTTATAAGGTTATGAATTTTTGGCGTGATATCACAGATATCCGGCCCGGTTTTCAGCTCGACTTCAATCGATTTAATAAATACTGATACTTGTTTCATCTTTCGAATCTTTCCTGTCGAGAATTTCTATTAATCCATAATAACAAAACATTTCGTTTAAACTAATTAACATCGCTAATATGCTATGTTTTTTTTTGTAAGCTCATAATACATCGAAGTTAAAAACTGATGAACTTGTAAAAAGTAGCGCCGGTGGCTAAGTAAAAAATTCCATATACAAGGCGTAGTGGTTTTTCAGGTGCGAGGCAATACATGTAGTATGCTGAGTACCTGAAAAACCGCTACAACGCAG
The DNA here is from genome assembly GCA_034401795.1 of Chaetoderma sp. LZ-2023a. Classification (NCBI taxonomy): domain Eukaryota; kingdom Metazoa; phylum Mollusca; class Caudofoveata; order Chaetodermatida; family Chaetodermatidae; genus Chaetoderma; species Chaetoderma sp. LZ-2023a. The sequence goes on from JAVVLW010004745.1 coordinate 15,003, forward strand.
TAGATGGGATTTTTTACGACGCCATCAAAAACTATCTAAAATTAGCCGATAGGTCAAGAAGTTGTTTCTGTCATTTTAACAATTACAAATGTACCAATATTCGTAACCGTTCACGGGTTTAACGTTCAAAGGTTCAAAGTTGCCTTTTTACTCATTCCAGCAATCTACGTGGTCTGCCTTATGAGAAGATTGGAAACAAAGTGATAATCACCGGAGGTGCTGTTGCCTTTTTAAAGCGTAACCTTGAAATGCGGATTGATAAAAAGAACCGGTGGAAGGCAAATAAGAGGGAGGCGAATAGCAGGCTATTTAACTAAAGAGCGGCACCATCACGCTGAATGGATCTATACCTGAAAATGTGAACTTATTTTTTCGCGAGCCCTTACCTGATCGAGCCTTATTCCTATATAGTGCCCGAACGAAAACTGTCTTTTTCACCAATCTCTGCGTCAGATAAAAATTTTGGCACTTTAGTGAAGCTTTAGCGCTATCCTCAAAATACCCTATGTATTCACCCCAAGGGCATTTACTCCGCTGCACCTGCGGTTAAATTTTGATCTTCCTTGACCTTGACGAAAAATCCTAGTTTTCGTTCAGACACTATATATCGAAATCAATACAGTCGGAGATGTTCAGCTCCATCATCTTCACACTGGCAAGCAGCCTGGTCGTGTTTCTTGTTATGGCCGGGATATTTTCGGCCAGGCTTATCAACTCCCTGGCTGTATTTCTGAGCAGTTTGATTTTATCGTCAATTTTTTTTAATTCATTTTCAGTTAGCATTGTTTTTTCCGCATATCCTTGAATCTCTTTGCCTTTACTTCATATCTTTCAAGTGTACCGTAATCGCAAAATATGAGGTCGTACCTGAGATTGGTTTTGAGCCTCAGCTGATCTGCAAGTTCACTTTCAATCGATTGGCGCTGGTCTGTGGAACCCGGCATCAATTCAACTTTCAAGGTTATCTTTTCAGCATCGCCTGCCTTTGCCACGACCACTTCATACTCATCGCCGAGACCGTTTATACCTCTTACCACCTCTTCTATGGCTGACGGTGCCAGGAGGACTCCCTTTACTTTGGTTATATCGTCCGCCCTGCCCACAACGCCGCCTTTTATTACCCTGAAGGTCCGTCCGCATGAGCATGATTCAGAAGCCCATTCGATAATGTCTTTGGAATCAAATCGGACACAGGGTTGTGCCATTCGATCTAAAGCTGTGATTATCATCTTGCCCCTTTTGCCCGGTCCGGTAATTATTTCTCCCGTATCGATGTCTTCTATTTCAACGAGAAAAAAAGCTTCATTGACGTGCATGCCCTTTGGCTGATGGCTGCATTCATAGGACCATGCGCCTATTTCCGTGGCTCCTGCATGGTCATAAACTTTTGCGTTCCATGCTGTTTCAATTCGTTTTTTTGTGCTGGGTATGCCTGCTCCCGGTTCTCCTGCACAGGTTATTTTATTAATAGTCAGTTTAGCCGGATCGATTCCCATCTGGTTTCTTGCCACATCTGCCATGCCCAGAATATATGTTGGCGTTCCCATGAGGGCTGTTGCACCAAGTTCCTCTATTTTAAGTATTCTTGCTTTTGTATCTAAAACACCTCCGGGCACTACTTCACAGCCTATCTTCTCGGCTCCGTAATGTCCGGCCCAGAAAGCCACAAAGACATTATAACCGAAGGGAATAAAAACGCGGTCTGTACAGCGGTATCCCTGTGCCCACAGAAGGTATGCCCAACATTCGGCCCACCATTCCCAGTCCTGCCAGGTATCAGCCTGATACACGGGCTGGCCGGTTGTACCGCTGGTCTGCCTGTATTCGGTCACTTCTTCAAGAGGAACGCACAGGGCGTCTCCATAGGGAAACGGATCTTTTTTCTGGATGTCGCGCATCATGGACTTTTCCACTTTGGGGACATGCCTGATATCTTCCAATGACTTTATGTCATCAGGTGTGATCCCTGCTTCGTCGTACAGGCCCCGGTGAAATTTTGAATTATTGTAGGCCCACTGAAATATTCGCAAAAATTTATTCAGTTGTAGCTTCTGAAGCTTTTCAAGAGGAAGGGTTTCAAGTACAGGATTCCAGCAGCTTTGTTTGTCAGCCATTTTAAGCCTTATTTTTGGATAGAGAGTTTACGATCCTTCTTATGTCCGTTTTCATTTTCATTTGCACATTCTATACCGTTCCAGCGCTTGAACAGGTCGTTTTCAATACCCATATAATCAAATATCTTACCTATGGTTTGATCAATAATGTCATCGATTGTTTTCGGCATGTGATAAAATGACGGTACAGGCGGCAGAATATGAGCACCTAAGTCCGCAGCCATTGTCATAAGTCTCAGATGTCCCTTATGCAGAGGCGTCTCCCTGACCACGAGGACAAGTTTGCGTTTTTCCTTCAGAGTCACGTCCGCAGCCCGTACGAGCAGATTTTCGGTATACGAGTTTGCAATCCCGGAAAGAGTTTTTATAGTGCATGGGACAACCACCATACCTTCTGTTAAAAATGAACCGCTTGAAAGAGATGCAGCCAGATTTTTATGGTCGTATGTATAATCAGCCATGGCTGACACTTCCTTGGCTCTGTACCTGGTTTCGATTTCTATATTGAGCTTAGCCGCTTCAGATATAATAAGATGTGTTTCATAATTTGTATCCTTAAGAATCTGGAGCATCCTGACTCCATATATAACGCCGCTTGCTCCTGCGATTCCTATTACAATTTTGCTGGTCATGGGGTTCCTTTCAAGACCTCTTTTAAAATAAGATCCACGAGTATTTTACTGTTGCTTACTATCTTCTTTATACCGTCTTCGCTTATGTTATCCCAGTGTATTCCTGCTGTAACAACAACTCTTGTGTCCAGTACTGCGGATAGTACTTCCGATACCACCTTGGCAAGTTCGTCTTCCTTATGGGACGGAAAACATATGACCGAAGCGGTTGAGCTCATGGCTTCCGGGTTTTTCAGACTTGGTCTTGACTGGGCCGCGGATACGGCTCCTATATGTGGCTTTTCCCCGCCCCATATTGCAACCAGAAGGTCTTCTCCTATCCGCCTGACACCGGCCTCAATGTCGAATGAACCGGTTTCGGTTTTAACTTTAACTTCAAAAAACGTTTGTTTCATGATTTTAGCTTGTTTTGTTGAAATATTTCATCAAACAGATTCACGACTTCCCTGCCGAACTCAGGAGTATTCAAGTGAAGATCCACTTCTTTTACCGGTATATCTGATTTGAGACGCTTTTTAAGGGCTGCAGTAAAAGAAGCATCTGCTGCGGGATCATATAAGGCATGCCCCTCCTCGTCAAGAGAACTCCAGCCTTTTAAAGGAATCATAACAGCACATGGTGCACTTGAAAGGTTCAGCCTGTTTGCCATTATTTCTGCCATCTGTTCAAGTTCTTCAGAACTGGTCCTTGCCTCAATGCGAAGCTTGTCTATTACGGCCTGGGGTCTGGCCTTATATTTTTTAAGAAGCTCAGACTGTCCTCCTATACTTATCATATCAAGGCCTGAAGGTGCAACTACCTGTGGTATGCCTAATTCGCTGGCTGCAAGCAGACGGTCATCTCCAGCAGCACAGTTGCCACCTAAAAGCTCCTCTCCTATTCCTCGACTTACTATGTCTATTACGCCCTGGAACCAACCTTGCCGGATAAGTTCATCCATGGCACGGTCTCCTCGCCCCTGGGCATGGCATGGCACAGGAATGTATCCTTTGTCTCTGAGATAGTGAATTGCAGGTTCCACAGCCCGTTCTGCAAAACCAAAAGAAGTAATAGCCACAACAGGCTTGTCAAATTCTATCTCCCATCCGGGAGAAAGCTCAACCATGCCGCAGATTGCACCAACAGCGTTTATGAGCTGGATTGTGAGTATGGGGTTTGTTTCCACCACATCAACAACCGTGTTGAGCATGGTTATATCTTTTGTTCCCACATATTTTCCTACGTATTTTGGATGGCCGGCCATGCTCGAAGCCATCAGCTTTGGCATGCCAAAAGGCATGGTTTGCATGATGCTTGTCGACACCAAAGATGAGGTTCCACCCCCGACTCCGATTACACCATGCACTTTGCCTTCCTCAAGGAGACGACTAACAATTTTTATCGCTCCTTTGATCTGATTCTCAGTTGCACGGTCTCTCTTTGTACGGTATAAACGGCGTACCTCTTTAATATCATCGATACCCCCTTCCCTGGCTACTTCCTCACAAGTGATGTCGCCCGGAAAAAATGGTTTCTGCTCCATGCTGAAATCGAGAAGCAAAGCGGTGTGCCCTCTCGATTCTATGAGGTCTTTTACCATCTTGAATTCAGAACCGCGTGTATCGAGATTTGCGATAATCAGTATAGTTTTTTTCATATTGGTATTCCCTTTAAATGGATCATTTTTCCCCTGAATGCCGGGCCTTTATGCCTTCTTTGAACTGGTTCCAGAATTTCTTATCCACATCTTTCCAGGCAGATCCCCATCTTCTTTCGAAATAAGATGAAGGGAGTCTATCCTGCCATGCACTCCATGGATTTTCCCCTTTTTCTCTGGCAGTCAACGCATCGATGAGATAAACGGCGATATTGCTGAGTTCCTCTTTGGGAATATAAGAGTAAGCACCTTCTCTTATGGTCCTCACCAGGTTGTCGGCGGTAAACGCGTGGGCTGTCAACATAACGGCCGGTATGTCTCTTTTGTTGGCAATATCGAGCAAACCGTAGCCGTCAACACCCATGATATCCAAAATGACTATATCGAATTTTTCAGATTCCAACAGCTCTTTTGCTTTTTCAAAAGTAGAAGCCGTTACCACCTCACACATCTCCAGTAACTCTTCCAATACTTCAAGAATATCCGGTTCATCATCTACAACCAAAACTTTTTTACCATCTAATAAGCCAGTGTCGGACATGCCGGTATCTCCTTATATTAGTACGTTTTTTTAAAAACAGACCGATGAAAAATGGGGTTCTTTCATAGCAGTGAATAACGATAAATTGATGATTGACTATTGTTTATTGTTGATTGAAGGATGAATATCTTTTTAATAAAATCGGTTGAGCGTAGCGACTTCCACCAATCAACAATCGTCAGTCGTCAATCATCAATTATAGTCATAGTCCCAATTCCGACCACCGGGCCTTAACCTTCTTTACGACCTCCGGATCCAGTTCGATGGGGATAGGCTTATCTTTCCAGTCATAAGGTATGGTGGCATCCAAAAGGAGTCTGCCTGTGATCTCCCTGGCATTGATTGGCAGGGAAGGATCCAGCGGCGTGGATCTGCCGCGTTTAATAACCTGGCTTCGGTTGGGTTGGAACCGGAAGCTCAACGCATACAACACCCTTGGAATATCCCACGGGTCTATGTCTTCATCCACAACGATAACCGTTTTCAGACCGTAGGCGCCCATCTCCGTTGAAATAGAGGCTGTGAGCACCTGATCCACATGACCCGGATACATCTGCTTCATGGAGATGATGGCCAGGAACCTGCCTGAGCCTTCAGGCGGACAGTAAACGGCTTTCAATCCGGGTATTTTCATGGCCAGAAGTTGCTGCCAAAGAGTAGCCCCATAGGAAAGCGCCATGGTCATGTGAGTATCGGTGACGGCACGGCCCACAGTGGTTCCCCACATAATCGGATTGTCTCTGTGCGTGATGCATTTGACATCGATAAAATTGCGCGGATCGGTACCTACCCCTGAATAATATCCGGTGTACTCACCGAATGGCCCCTCTTCCATAAATTTATCGGCATCCACCTCGCCCTCGATCACTATTTCCGCATGGGCAGGTACGGGAAGATCTACGGTTTCCCCTTTGACCACTTCCACGGCTTCGCCGCGAAGCGCACCGGCTACGTCATATTCCGACGTAAAGGCCGAAACACGGGCCGCACCCAGGATAAACAAAAGTGGGTCGCATCCGATAATCGAAGCTACCGGCATCGGTTTACCCATTGCCTGGTATTTTTTTAATATGATGTCTGCGTGTTTTCCCTTAATAAACTGGGTCCCCATCTTGTCCTTACTCAAAAGCTGGCTCCGGTACGTGCCCAGGTTGACCCAGCCGGTTTCAGGATCCTTGCAGATAATGAAATGAGCGGTACCGATAAAACGCCCGCCATCCAGTGGATACCACTGGGGTGCTGGAAACTTGTAAAGATCAACATCATCACCGGTGAGAATGTTTTCTTTACATGGGGCGCCGGCGGCTTCCACCCACACAGGCGGTGTCAGGTTTTCACCCAGCTCGGCCCATGCTTTGTATAGATCCACAAGCGTAGAGTCAAGGGGCTGTCCCATAATTAAAGCCAGCCTTTGTACTGTGGTGCATACGCTGGTAATGAGCGGAGAGCTATAATCTTTTATATTTTCAAAAAGAAGTGCCGGGCCGCTCTCTTCTTCATTAAGTTTGGCGATATGCGACAGTTCCAGGTTCCAGTCTACTTCTGCGGTAATCCGTTTACACAATCCTTTTTTTTCAGCTTTGGCAATAAAATCCCTCATGTCTTTCATCAATGTAGTTACCTCCTGTTTATTTGTTAAATTTATAAAAAGCTTAATTGAGCGCTTCGCTTGAAGAACACTGCGTTCGAGGAGCGCTTCGCTTGAAGAGCACTTCGTTTGAGGATCGCTTCGCTTGAGGCAAAATATCAAGGCCGAAGGTCGCTCCTCAAGTCCCGAAGGGACGCTCATCGAAGCCCGAAGGGCTGCTCATCAAGCTACGAAGTGGCGCTCCTCAAGGCCGAAGGCCGCTCCTTTTTTCACTTCGGAATCTTGATGCGTTTCATGGCCTGTTCCATCAAAAGCTGGTATCCGCTTTTGTTCCCGATAAGAGGTTTTGCCTTGCGTTGGCTCCACACGGTTTCCGGTCGGGCCTGCACGATGAACATGTTATCCGGGAAAGCCAGATCTTTATCGATAGCCCATTCGATATCCATGGGACAACCGTAGTGTGTCTCGATATTTTTGGCCATCTTTACCAGTCCTTTGACCTCTTTTTCTTCCAGGCAGCAAATACGCTGCATTTTCTCGTCAACATCCGAATTAACGGTTTCTCCTTTTTCCGGATCATAAACACATTCGATGTGCTTGGTGGATATGGTCTTGTCGGTGGTTTCCATCACTATCTTGTCCACGACAAACTTGTCAGGATTTACGGAGCCTGACACCACCGTTTCCCCCAGACCCCAGCTACCCTCGATAACGACCTTGGAAGAATCGCCGTCTGTGGGGTTTATGGTAAACATTACGCCGGCAACCTTTGAGTTGACCATTTTTTGAATACCCACGCTGATGAGTACTTTGTCGTGTGGAAAATTGTTTTTAATTCTGTAATCGATGGCCCGGGCCGTAAACAGACTGGCCCAGCACCATTGTACTTTTTCCACCACCTGCTCCACTCCCTGAATCCAGAGATAGGTGTCCTGCTGTCCGGCAAAACTGGCAGTGGGCAGATCTTCGGCCGTCGCACTGGAGCGAACCGCCACCGGAAGGGATTCAACACCGCCTAAAGTGCACAGCTCCCTGTAGCTTTCATCAATGACCGTTTTAATTTCTTCCGACAAAGTGGCGTCCCGGATTAATCGTTGTATTTTATCACTGGTACTGTTGAGCGAGGTTATATCTCCTGTTTTCAATTGAGACAGGATGCTGAGTATATCATCTTTGATTCCTGTATCTGTAATAAAACCAAGGTAGCTTTCCGTTGTCACGGCAAATCCCGGAGGGACCCGAATACCTGCATTGATCATCTCTCCCAGGCTGGCATTTTTTCCCCCGACTTGCAGCAGGGAACTCTTATTCACATTTTTGAAATTCAGAATATACGCCATTTGTTTCTCCCTAAACCGGACAAGCCGGAACTAAAAATGATAGTAACCGTTCACGGGTTCAACGTTCGAAGGTTCAGGGTTGTCTGTTCTGCTCATTCCGCCGTTTTATACCGTCTGCCGGTGTATAAGAACCGGAAAGATGCCTCTTATTATGATCTCTGATGCGGTATCGGTCTCCGGTCCTCGGTCACATATATGCCTGCGCTTAAGCGCAGGATAAACGTTCCTGCATCAAAGCATGGGAACGAGAGCAACCTTTGAACCTTGAACCTCTGAACCCGTAAACGGTTACATGGGCATTCCCCGAATAAATCTTTCACCGGAAAATGCCCAGGATTTACAATTGGTGGAATCTCATTACGCTTTTTTTACAATGGTAACCACACCCGTATCTCCATCCACTTTGATAATATCTCCGGTTTTGATGACCGAAGTAGCCAACCCGGTACCGGTAACCGATGGTACACCGTATTCCCTGCACACAATGGCCGCATGGCTTGTAAGTCCGCCGATATCCGTTACCGCAGCCTTGATATTGGTAAACACCGGTGCCCAGGAGGGGTTGGTGGTGGGGCATACGATGATCTCGCCTGGTTGAATATCAACGATCTCCTTGAGCTGCTTCAGCACCCGTGCGGGTCCTTCAGCTACTCCTGCAGAAGAGGCAAATCCCTTGATCTCCGAAATGTCTCCTTTGGCCGTTTCATCGACACCTTTGAGCCATTCCTGAACCCTGTCCGTGGTAACACCCCACAGCATGATGGTGAACGGTTCAGCCACTTCTTCGGGGGGTACACCCAGGGCCGGGGTCGGATTCCAGGATCTTGCTGCCTCAAGAATTTTTTTGCGCTTTGCAGCCTTGGCTTTGTAGTACGAACCCCTCATGGGGATATCCACACCCAAAGCCCATCCGGTGGCAACCTCGGTAAGAAGTTCGGGAACCTCGTAACGGTTGAACATGAAAATGTCATCCACTGCATCAATCATATCCGCATCGACCATCAGCGTTCCCAGTTTCCTGATCTTGGAAAACCATATGGTATGAAACCAGTGCTCGACCCAAAACAAATGATCTTCAGCATACCTGTATATGGTCCGAACAGTCTTGTAGGCGTCGTCAAACGCTTTTCTGTCTTCGTCGGTCTTTATCAGTGCCATGTACTTGGCAATAACTTCGTCGCGTTCTTTATTGATCTTGTCCAACGCCCGTTCGATGGTTTCTCCCTTGTCCAGTCGTTCCAGGTAGCTTTTAATGTAGCTGTATGGAATCTCGGGGGACGTAATCCAGCTTCCTTCATGGTGGTACCAGCCGCTACCGCACGATACGTAGAACCACGGGTCCTTGACTTTTTCATATTCGTCAAGCCAGCTCTTCCCTTCGGGTATCTTCTCCAGTTCGACGATTTTTTCTTCGACGGAAGATGCGCTCTTCAGAATCTCCGCAACTCCCTGGGTTGAATGTGCCAGTCTGGAAAGCTTGCAGAGTTCTTCTTCTGGCTTAAACATGGACACATAAGCCCCGGCCACCATTTTTCCGATGGCACTCTCGTTGATACCAGGAAAGAGCTTTCTGGCTACATCGGCAAACATCAGGTAAGCCAGGTAGGTCAGGTTCAGCATCTCAAAATGATACTGCCATCCTTTAATCATTTGATTGACAAGTTTGTCAAAAGATTCGATGAGATCATATGAGACATAACAGCCGGTAGGAGCAGGCAGAACCTGGTCCTCCGGAACGTACTTGGGCAGTTCTGCCGGGATCTCTACTGCCTTCATTTCCTCACCCAGGGCCTTGAATTTGATCAACCATTTGTCCCACAGTTCATCGTAATGCTCGAATACGTAAAACACCCGCTTTTCAAACAGCGCAGCCTTCTCTCCAATGATCTCATCGGGTGGGGGAGCGATGGCGCAGATGTACATGTAGGGTCCAACCATCCTCTGGGCGATACCCTGGGCCGGAGGGATGCAGAATACCCGGGTAGTATATTGAGAAAGAGATATTTGCCACGCCTCCTGGAAGATCTGGTCCAAAGGCGGCATGGGTTCCGGGGCGTGGATCTTGTCCAGATACCAAAACTGGGATTTTTCCCATTCAGCCCGGTCCTGAGAAAATTGATAATGAGAAGGATACATCTCTTCCCATCCTTCTAACTCAGCGGGGATTTCGTACTCGTGTGGATCCGGAAACCTTCCTTTATTTTCATCTGGCATTTTAGTCCTCCTTTTTGTTAAGCGGTCAAAGATATATATAAAACCACTTCATTGACGGAGATCTTTGAAAAGCAGAAATCGGATAGATAAGCGCAGACTTCGAAAAGTGCCACTTTACAAAGGTCTCCAGTGGTATTGAATCTGTTTCAGTGCATTTAACCGAAGAATTTCTGATAGAAGGAACGGAAATATATCTATGGATGATTAAATAAACACTGTCAAAGCAATTAAATTTATGCTATCCATAAGTTATTCTTATGGGTTGTTTATACCTATAAATAAATATTAACCGTTCAAAGGTTCAGGGTTCAACGTTCAGGGTTAGGGACAAGGACGAAATTGAAGACCCGAAGTTCTTATAAAAATGCTGGTTTTGCCACATAATTGCCATGGAGTCTCATGTTAAACTTTAATCAGCTCAGAGTATTTTACCACGTAGCCAAACATAATAATTTTACAAGGGCTGCCGGCGATCTGTTTATTTCCCAACCAGCGGTTACAGCCCAGATGAAAGCCTTCGAAGCGTATTGCGGGCTCAAGCTTTTCAAGAAAAAGGGACGTATAAACTGGCTGACAAATGAGGGAAATACACTCTTTGAATACGCCAAAACGATATTTTCCCTTGAAAAAGAAATCGAAAACGCCATCGATGATATGCGGGAACTCAAACGGGGTGTTCTGCGTATCGGAACCACCAAAGCATACGCTCGCTATTTCATGCCGCTTATGCTCTCCACATTTCACGGTAAGTACCCGGATATCGGGATCGAACTCAATGAGGGCAGCTCCCTTGAAATGACCCTCAGTCTCCTTGATTTTAAAAACGAAGTGGCCATCATCGCCAAAGCAGGAGATGTCTCCGGTATCCGGTTTATCCCGTTCAGCCAGGAAGAAATGGTAGTAATCACCGCACCGGGTCATCATTTGACTCGCAGGGACGCTATATTTTTCAGTGACCTGGCGGATGAACCGTTTATTATGAAAGATAAAGGCTCCGGGACGCGCAAACTGGTAGACAACTTATTTGCCCGGAACAACTGTACTCCGAATATCCTCATGGAAGTCAGTAATGCCGAATTTATCAAGCAACTTGTACAACGGGGAGACGGTGTCTCCTTTCTGGTGCGAGAAGCGGTTGCCGCAGAGCTTTCCGATGGCAAATTGGCTGCTGTTCCATTAAAAGGGGAAAAAATTTATCTGGACGTCAGTATCGCCTATCTTGAAAACCAGCATCTCTCACCATCGGCAAAGGCTTTTATGGATACGCTGGAAAAGCTGCAATACGGTAAAGAAATAACGCCTCAAGGCATCGGAGTGTTTATGGCCAAAATTCTGTCCCAGCAGAAACAAAAAGAGTGAACCCCTTAACTCAGCATAGCTGAGGGTTTAGTATTGTAATCATGGGACAGAAAATGATACAAAAAGGGCAACTCACGTAGTCAGGCTGAAGGGGGGCACCCTGCTTCGCCTCCGGCTACGCAGGGCAGGGAAAAGCACGATTGCGGTACATTGACGAAATGTGATTCTTGCATCATACATGGCTTCAAAATGCGCTTTTTCCTGACAGTCTTTAGCCTTCAGCCTATTCACCTGAATATTTACGAAAACAAAGGAGAAAAGATGCATATATACTCAAAGATTTACCAGTTTGCCGCTTCGGCAGGGGCTTTTGAAGGGTATGTTTACAAAAAAAAAGATGCTGAAGAACTTGGCGATATGAATGCCCTTACAGAATGGATTGATAATATAGTTGCTGCATACGATCATCTGCCTGGCGAGGCGATAAAGCTGTTTCAGGATTCCTGCGACAGGACTCTTGGAAGGGCGATTCTCTCACTAATTCCTGTCCTGGGTGAAAATCACGATTTTATAAACAAACTTAAATCAATTATAAAAAGCGGCATGCCAGCGTCACCCGATGATTTTAACAAAGAAAAGTGGTTCCAAAATTAAATTATTAATATGTCGAAAAAACAAATGTTAAAAGGAAGAGTCGTAAGCGGTGCAAAAAAAGCCGCTTTTTTTACACAGCTTGACTGGGTATTGGAGCAGTGCTCGGAAAAACTTGGTTTCAAGCCTTTCCCGGGTACTCTGAATATTGAAATTCTTCCGGAAAACCTTTTAGACGTCGAATCGATACAGGAAGAAAAAGGCATGGAACTGGTCCCCCCTGATTCGAAGTTCTGCAACGCACAAGTGTGTCAGGTTTCCATAGAAGGAATAGACGCGGCAATTATAATCCCTTCAGAAAAATTCAGAGTTCACGGCAAAAATATCATTGAAGTAATCGCTCCAGTGAGTCTGAAGGATGCTCTCAATATAGATAATGGAGATACTGTAACATTAACAATAAAGAGCACTCTGTTTAAGGATTGAATTGTTAAAAAATCTTTGAATGAGTGCCAGATGGCTAAGTAAAACGGTTCATATACTCCCCGCAGGAAGTGCCCTTGGGGTGCAAGACGTAGCGGTTTTTCAGGGACGAGATTATACCTAATAGTATGTCGAGTTCCTGAAAAACCGCTACAACGCAGTAGATGAGACTTTTTACGACGCCATCACGGATGAAGATGATGTTTAAGCCCAACCGGAAAATTCTCGCAGATGCGGTCATACTCGACCTTGACGGAACGATTATAGACTCCATCGGAATATACTATAAAATTGTAGAGGCTGTACTTGAAAGACTCGGTTTACCTCAAGTTTCAACGGCTGATTTAAGAAATGCCACCGAAAATGGCGAATTTGACTGGGAGATGATCTTCCCTGAAGAAATAAAAGAGAATAAAGAGGAAGTAATAAAAAATGCCTGGAAAATAGCCGAGAATATTTCTCCGAAAATGTTTTTAGACAAAGTAAAATTAATACCGGGTGCCGCAGATGTATTAACAAGGATTTCAGAAAGGGGAATAAAACTGGCGGTTGTCACTTCAACTCCACAAAAGAATATGACATCTAAACTCAAGCCGCTTATAGAATCCGGTATAAATCATCTTATCAAGGAAATAATAACAGCAGATGATGCAAAAAGAAAAAAGCCCGCACCCGATCCGCTAATTGAGTGCAACAAAAGGCTTGGGATAGCAGCGGAAAAGAGTGTGTATATAGGAGATATGCGGCTGGATATAAAAGCAGGCAAGGCAGCCGGCACAAAGACCATCGGCGTACTTACTGGTTTTGACGACTTTGAATCCCTTAAGACAGAAAAGCCTGACGCAATTATAAATAGCATTGCCGAACTGCCGGATGTGATTCTAATGTAACTGTTTCCTGGAAATTATAGTTTCTCAACTCTTGGGTTCTCCATACAGGAATAATAATTATCAGACGTTACGCAACGACTTGTTTATAAACACATCATGACGGGACGCTGTGGACTCGTTAGAACGCATTTACGCGTTTTTTAATCTGTATTTTTGGAAACCTTGTCATTTTGTGTGGCCAGGAAAGTCGGACATCCTGAACAAACAAGACCGCAATAAGCAATCATCTTTTCCATACTATCTTTTTTTCTCCTTTGTTATATATATTGGTAACAGACATATCATTTTTGAGATATTGTCTTTGGTATACTGGGCCAAAAACTCATCAATCACACCCTTTTGGTTTTGGCCAGTGTGTTGAAATAGCCGCTTCAACATTTGGCGGTTGGCATGAACTCCATATCACTTCAGTGAGGTTTTTTCCCCTCAGTTTGATTGCGCAGGGATCATCAATTATTTTTAATTCAAGTTTTCCTTCTTTAAGTGTCCATGAATATACGCCAACACTATTAATACAGCAGGGGTCGTTGGCAAATATGATTCTATCTCCTGATACAATATAGGTTCCGATACTTTTCCAGCCTGTTTTGGTGTTAATAATCCTGTAAACACCTTTACTCAAATTTAATTTCCATATTCCCGGATTCGGCAGCCAATCAGGACAACGCTTGCATGGTACAATCACGCCCTCCTTTTTTGCCTTCTTGATATATGTGCCTTCTATGAAGGAATTTTCTGAAACAACTGGTATGGTATAAACATAAGAGCTTCTTTTTAGAAGATCATTCCATTTTTCCTTATGGCTATCATCGGCGGGACAGGGGACAGATAGTGAAAGGATTAGAATTGGAAAACTAAAAACACGAACCGCATACTTGATAAAACGATTTTTCATTTTTATTCCCCTTGACTGAATGACACCATTAAAAGGTTTTTAGATGGTGTTTTTATATATTTAATAAACCCGGCTGTCAATAAAAATATTTTGAAACAACTTCTAAGGATTCAATGCTCGAGATGTGAGATTAATATTGCCAAAATAAAAAGCAGCAATATCATCTATTTTTTGATTTTAATTTCTTGCAGGGATTTTTTGCGACGAATATATCGTTGTTTCATTTTATGCCGGTTACCGCAAGCTTCCATAGAGCACCAGCGTCTTTGATGATTTCGGCTGGTGTCTAAAAAGTACCAATCACAATTCAATCCGGAACACTCACGTACCCATTTCAGGTTTTTTGAGGTTAACAGCTTGGTGGCAGATAGGGTAATGGGCCAGAGTAGCATTTCCATATTTATATTGAATTTCCATTCCCATTTAAATCGATCCGATTCTTGTACGAGATTTGAGTTTTGCATATTTTTATGATGGATATCGGTTAAAAACTGAATGGCGGTTTTGGAAGCTGGCTTTTGAGAATAAAAGGCTGAAAAAATAGTAAATAACATCTCCCGAAGTTCAATAGCGAGATGAAAAATATGCTTGAAGTTTTTAGGATGACGGTTACTCTGCTGAAAAAGGAGATCAGTCTTTTTTTTATCTAACAAGCCCGCATAGCAAGCCCATAAAATGAGATCATCGCAGGTATTAAGGTATTCATTTGCTGTGTTGCTGTGATGGCCGTTTATGGTATTCATAAAATCAAGGCACAACACACCGGCGATCAGTTTATGTTTTACAGGATTTCCCATATAAATATTTTCCAATGGGGTCAGGGCTTGCTTAGTGATTATAACTTGACATTAGCCTGTGTCTATTAATTTAAAAGGTGATGGCATGTCCCTATCGAATTGAATACGAAGGTGCACTTTATCATGTGTTTTCTCGAGGTAATAATCAGCTGGGTATTCCGCTTAAATCGGCCACCTGATCTGACCGAAGCGACGCTGGCTTTTCTCTAATTCCCAGATTTATTTTTCTTAGTCAAGGAAGATCGTACTTTTCTCATTGGTTCTCCTTTTAAATTTATTTTATGTGAGTTGTGAATTAAGGTAGTTAAGGTTCTTTCTTAACAGACTTTTTCTTTTCTGCAGTAAGCTTGTGTGGAGTCATTGGTCAACATCTTCAATCATTCAACAACAAGTCGCCTTTTTATTTGAAATGAAACGGTTAACCGAAAAGCGCCAACACGGCAGAAAGAGATAAAAAGGAGAAACACGTGGACAGGACAATAGCTGAAGATGCATATTGTGTATCACTGTTTAATTGTGAAGACAGCACATAGATGGCGGTTGACGTGGGAAGTGCAAAAAATATCATACCCACCTGAAAAGCGATTCCGGTGACAGAAAATATCTTAAGAAAAAAATAGCCGATGGCCGGAAACAACAGGAGTTTAAAAGTAGATGCTGCCAAAGATAGCCTTAAATGGTGTTTGAGTGATTTAAATGTCAGGCTCCCCCCTATGGCCAATAAGGCAAGGGGAAGGGCGACCATGGCGGCCAGGCTGAGAGCATTTTCGATAAAAACTGGAAAACCGGCCGATAACCTGGAATAGATCATCCCTGCAATGCATGCGATAATCAGGGGATTTAAAACAAGTTCTTTTGCCGTAACTCCCATACGCTCACGGAAATTATAACGTTTTCCTGAAAACCAGATCAGCGTTGAAACCGCCAGAATATTAATTACCGGTATAACAAACCCGATTAAAATCCCAAAAAGGGTGACTCCTTTTTCACCCAGGGCATTCAAAACAACGGCCATACCGATATAGGTGTTGAATCGGTAGCAGCTCTGGGAAAAGGAACCTGCCTTAAAGTCCTCTACATCACACACCTTAATGTAGGTACTGCTCAAAATGTAAACAGACAAAATACTGCAGATTGCAGCCAGGCAATATTTTAAGTCAATGCCGGCACCAACCATTGAAGCGCCCCCGATTTTCCAAAAGAGCATGGCAGGAAAAAAGACGTAATATACAAGACGATCCGACGTTTTGAAAAAAACATCCCCGGTGAGATGATAATGTTTAAGCAGGGTGCCAAGTATTATTAGAGCGAACACTGGAAACAGACTGTTGAGAATCATCACCTGTCAAATCCTGTCGCATTGAATATTTGCCAGCAGCGTTTCCAGGGCGTCATCCATCTGGTCAAGCATCTTTTCAGGAGGATATTCAGCACCGCATGACCTGCAGCATAGAAGTACCTGTTTTCATCCTTTTTTAACGTGCAATTCTCCGCTACACGCCCTGCATTTTAATCCGCTTTGATTCATATCCACTGAATCCCTTTAAAATGAGTTGATAAAAATAAAAAACAGGGGATGCCTTATGGACCGAAGGATTAACCTCTTCAAACTTAAAACGTTATCGCGGTACGAACGTCCGTTTGACTGAAATCGTTTCCTTTGAAAAGCAACGGTTCTCCTGAATATTTGGTCAGAGCATAGGCACAGCAGTCTCCGATGTTCAAGCCTGCTGGATGGTTCCCCTTTCCGTATTTTCTCCAGGCCGTCCTTGCGATCTCAGCCTGATCAGCATTCATAGCAACGATTTCAATTTGAGCACGGTGCATAAGCAGGTCAAATTCCCGGCCGCCAGCCTCTCCTTTCCTGGCTTCAACTACGATCCCTGTCTCCAGTGCATTAAAAGCACTAATCAACTTTTTGGGTTCATCAGCAATTGCCCTGGCAAAAAATGACGCCTCCGGCTCACCAAATAGAATGGCGATCAATGCAGAGGTGTCGATAACCATTACTTTGAAGCTCCTGTTGAACCATAGCCCAATATTTTGTCAGGGGATCGCAAATCTTTATCGGGAATTTTACTGCAGCGCTTAGAAATTCTCAATATCTCTTCAGTCAGATCGATGGCCTTGGAGCGCCCAAGGAGACGCTGCAATCTTTCTTCCAGGGCACGCCTGATTGCTTGAGTTATATTTTCCCCGCTTACAGCCGCAAGTTCCCGAGCTAGCTTTTCGGTTTTAGCATTTCTTATACTTAGAGGCATTTTTCGCTCCTGAATAATATATACAATATAAAATAATATATATTATATACATTTCACCTGTCAAGTAGAAATTTAATATCTGAATTTATTACAATACACGAACTGCCCGGCAGGGTCTTTTGATAAAATCATTTCTCTAATGGGGTCAAGTCTGCTCTTGACTCTTATTAAATTTTTGGGACAATTCTTTTAACCGCTTTGCCATTTTTCTTTCCTTACCTATCCTGGCCTTCATTCTCTCTATGGCACTGCTAACCGAGCTGTATTTCTTTATCTCGAACTCCTCACCTATCTGTTTTAATGTGTCACGCCTTAATTTGCGCATCAGCAACATTGCAGCATTCCTCGGTTCGTTGAAAAACCCTCTTCTTGTTTTCAGCAAGTCTTCTTTAGTAACATGATAATACTTGCATACCGTCCTTTCCTTCCTGTGTTTCGTCAACATCGAGAAAATGAACTCCTTATGGAGCCAGTCCCACTTTTTTGCCATAGAAAGATACCCCTTATGGCTGCTCCAGGTATAATCCTTCAAGTTATCTACCAGACCTGATTTTAAGGGATTTCGATGTATGTATCTAAGCAGTTGCAAAAGATAAATATCCCCGCTAACAAGAATCGATTTGTAACGACCACGGAACAGCTGACCGTCGTATTGGTGGCTACTGTTGAATCTTTGGGTATAAGGGCTCGCACAAAAATAACTTCATATTTTATGCATCCCGGATTCAGGCCATCTTTGTCCGATCCGAGACTCCAAAATCCTCGAAATAGCCCGCTATTCCTGTGGTTTCGGAGTCTCGGATCGAACAAAGATGACCTAACTCCATGCGCCTAAAATGTAAAGTTATTTTTGCGCGAACCCTAAACACCGTTTAAGTGGCGCATGCTTCTTGATATGTTGGCATCCGGTGTGTTGATAAGAAGATGATAATGGTGCGGCATCAAACAGTACCCAGCAATCCAAATGTTCCACATTTCCGAGGTTTCTTTGAGAAGATTCACAAACATCCGGTAATCTCTTTTGTCATTGAAAATCTCCTCAGCACGTCTTCCCCTGTTCATAACATGGTACCATGCACCAGGGTATTCTATTCTTAACGGTCTTGCCATGATCCTAATCAAATTTGTTTTTCCTCATGAGTCAAGAGCAGTCTTGACCCCTTTTCAGGTTTTTTGGTGTGACGCGGCACATAATCTAAGGAATTTGAGCAAATGAACTAAGGTTTTTGAAAAATATTTTTTTTTGTTACAGCTATTCTCCAATATACGTTAAAGCAATCTTTTGAAATTTGGGTTTATACTATCCCATATATTGTAATTTCGAATCTGAAACTGAAAAATCTATCCATACTACATCTGGTATTATTGCAAATTACAAAATGCTCAGATTGATATAGGAATGGTCATCCAGTGTTATCAAGATTTGAATTTGTATTGTTGATATTTAGATGACTATTCAGCTGCCATGCATTCGATAATTAGTCATAACTTCAATCCAGTTCTTAATTTTTATATTTACCGAAATATGGAAAAATTGGCCGTGTTAATTTCCCGAATCATATATTTGAATGAAAAGTTCTATTCCGGAACAACATAAAACACGAGCTATATAATGGTGCGCGAATTTAGTTTGCCAATCCTTTAAAATGTCAGTAAATGCCATTGGTTTTCCATCAAACCCCAATATGAAATGACAGAGAGTCAAATACGAAGACATCCTCATGAAAACTTGAAACCAAAGAGACCATATCTTCTCTACAGAAGTCTCGCTTAGCTTGAAGGAATGAAAAAGTTCCATAATATAGAACAATATTTTTATAAAGTGGAATTTTTCTCTTGACATTAGTTTTGTTTTTTATCAAAATAACACATTATGGAAATAAATTTTTATATTATGGAAATAATAAAACGATGGTGGCAGATTATAAATTGTAAAAAACCGTAACTAATAATACACCATTCGGTTTTTAAGCTGGCTTTCAATATGAATAAAAAAATAAAAAGACAACCAGATTTAATTAAAACATAAAAAATAGAGAGGTGACGATGGTGGGATCGGGGGGACAACGTCAAGGGGGCACTCAGAGCATACGTCGCGCCATAGCCTTATTACGTTTGGTGAAAAAGTATAATGATCAGGGCATACGGCTTTCTAAAATTGCACAGGATATAAATCTGTCCAAAACAACCGTTCACCGAATACTTGCAGTTATGGTCGAGGAAGGATTCATAACCTTTAATTCAGCTTCAAAACTCTATCATCTCGGTATCGAGCTGTATTCACTTGGATCTGCAGCGCACCAGTTCACCATTCGAGATCTTTTTCATTCAAGCCTAAAACGAATATCTGATAACACTGGGGATGCAACTCATCTGGTTATACTATCAGGCAATGAAAGTCTCTGCATTGATCGGGTTGTTGGGAAGTTTGCTGTCCAGGTTTTGACTTTTGACGTGGGTGAACGCAGACTATTAGGGGTCGGTGCCGGCAGTCGGGCTATGCTGGCTTTTTTACCGGATGACCAGATTGAAACTATAATTGCTGTCAATACATCGCTCTATACCAAATACCACAACGTGAATACTGATGAAATTCGAGCATGTGTGAAACGCACACGTGATTTTGGGTATTCCATAAGCGATTCCCAAATTTCTCCTGAGACAATCGGCGTTGGCGTCCCTGTTCGTAACCAGAAAGGTGAGGTGGTTGCCGCAATCAGCTTGGCTGGAATTGCCAGTAGAATGGGACCTAAACGGTGTGGGGAAATTGCCCATTTGATTAAATCAAGTATTACAGATATTGGTTATCCGCCAGGTTGAGCTGAGATATTCTTTACGAATCCAAGATGTTCAACCGTTTTATATACACTTTTACATTTTAAAAAGGAGAATCCTGATGAGAAGATCAAAATTTAGAAGTTCCTCAGGCATCATTGCCATGCTAATCATTTTTCCAATTTTTTTCTTTTCTTTGAGTTATGCATCAGCGGTCAAAGAAATTGTAATTGGTGGGTCAGTTCCTCTATCTGGTGATACTGCTGAGACTGGGCGAAACGTATACAACGGGTATAAAGCCGCAGTAAAGATGATAAATGAAAACTATGGTGGGGTAAAAGTTGGGGGTGAACTTTATAAGCTAAAATTAACGATGTTCGATGATGCGAGCGATCCCATACGTGCGACGACACTAATTCAGCAGCAAATTGATGAGGGTGTTGATTTCTTTCTGGGATCTTTTTCCAGCAAAATAGTTTTACCTACCTGTTCTATCACAGAACGCGCTAAAAAGCCGATGGTCCAAGCAGGAGGCGGTTCTGATACGATCTTTACTCAGGGTCGTAAATTTGTCTTTGGGATCTATCCGAGAGCATCTCGGCAATTTGATACAATTTTAAATTTTTTCAAGACTCAATCAGACATAAAAACAGTCACGATCGTTCATACCAATCGCCCTTTCACGAAATGGATTGCAAATAGTGCTAAAAAAACATTAGAGGATTCCGATTATACGGTTTTTGCGAATCACAAACTTCCAGCTAATGTTAAGGATGTATCAAGCGTATTGTCATCCGTGCGGACTAACCCTCCAGATGTCCTGTTGCTTATGACTCATGACGAAAGTTCAATGCTGATTGTAAAACAAATGGTAACAACGAACACTTACGTAAAAATTCTTTATGTCACAATGGGCCCTCCTTTGCCTTCTTTTAGAGAGACACTCGGAAAATACACCAACGGTATAATTGCACCCGTATTTTGGGATGAAAATGTGCCCCATAAGGGTACAGTGATTGGTAGTGCCAAAGAATTTTCAGAATTTTATAACAAAAACTTTAAACGAAAGATGGCTTTCCATACGGCGACCGGAGCCGCATGTATCGTAGCATATGTGCACGCTATCGAAAATGCTAATTCGCTTGATCCAGTAAAGGTAAGAGATGCTTTAGATAATTTGGATGTTATGTCATTTTACGGCAGGCTGAAGTTTACACCGGACGGTGATGCTGAAGCGGAATCTGCAGGCCCGGTAGTGGCGCAGGTACAAAATGAAGAACTGGAATTTATTTTTCCAGAAGCTGCGAAGACAGCCAAATTCCAATATCCAATGACGCCTTGGAATAAAAGAAAGTAATACAAGAAGGCACCACCGCTTTAACTTGCAGAACCAAATTGCGGCTAAAATAGACAAAGAGGTGATTTTTGATAGGTTTTGTTTTCACGCTCTTTAGCTTCATGGCTGAAGAGCGTAATTGAGATAGACAGCTCTAAGTCAAGAGTCTTGTATTCGATCAATTAATTTTCAGAGCATAAACAGGAGGTTATTGTGGAACCAATTAAATGGCCGAACGGAGCACAGTGCGCAATTATGCTCACTTTCGACTTTGACGCCGAAACTCTTTGGATTTCACGTAACCAGGATAATATCAACAGACCGGGTATTTTATCCCAAGGTTTATACGGTGCGCAAGTAGGGGTGCCTAAAATTTTAGAGACTTTAAGTAACTTTGAATTGAAAGCGACATTTTTTGTTCCTGGATGGACTGCTGAAAAGCACACAGATAAAGTCGAAGCGATCCTGGAAGGTGGACACGAAGTGGCTCATCATGGTTATCTGCATGAATGGGTTAGTCCCGACAAGCCTGAAGAAGAAGAGCTTTTTTTAGACAAAGGGCTTGAAGCTTTAAAAAAAACTGTTGGCGTTCGCCCCAAGGGATATCGATCTCCTGCAGGTGAAAGCAGTAAAAACATGGTTCGCTTACTGACGGAAAGAGGATTCATTTACGATAGCTCTATGATGGATCATATCAATCCATACCAATACAACCTCGATGATGGATCTCCAGGGGTTGTGGAGTTGCCTTGGCATTGGAGCCTGTCTGATGCTGTCTATGTTTTATTTTCGCTTGAAAGGCCGCGAGCAATTTTCACTAATGATCATATTTTAAGTATCTGGAAGGATGAATTTAAAGAAATTTACAAATGGGGAGGGCTATTTGATCTGCTTATGCATCCTCAATGTATTGGCCGCCCTTCCCGTATCGCTATGTTACGCGAAATGATTGCCTATATACAGTCATTTCCAAACGTGTGGTTTGCAACTGGAGAGGAAATTGCGTCTGCCTGGCTGAACATGCCAAAATCCAAGAAGAATCAATAGATAAATTGGGGAGAAAACCTTGATCATCATACAAACCTTTCTTGATGGAATAATGTTAGGAGGAATCTTATCTCTGGCCGCAGCAGGATTTTCGTTGATATTCGGAGTGATGAATGTTGTAAATTTAGCCCATGGTGCGATGGTTGTTATTGGTGCGTATCTGGCCTACGTTAGCTGGAGTATTCTCGGAATGGATCCATTGTTAATGATACCCCTGGTTATGGTCATTCTTTTCATATTGGGGTATTCTGTTCAGAAAACCATCATTTCATGGGCAGTTAAAAGATCATCTCTGGAAGCTTCCTTGTTGGTAACATTTGGGCTTGCCCTCGTTCTCCGTAATTCGCTCGATATAATCTTCTCCCCAGATGTCCGCAATGTTAGTCCGGATTATTCATTTATGAATATAGAGATCGGCTTTCTTTCAGTGGATGTTGTCAGGCTTATCGGATTAATCGCCAGCCTATGTATGTTGCTTTTCCTTGCAGTTTTTTTAAAGAAAACATCTTTTGGTCGTAAAATAAGAGCAACCGCTCAACTTCCATTCGCGGCCGAGTTATGCGGAATTAACGTCGAACACATATATGCTCTGACCTTTGGCGTGGCTTGCGCTTTTGCTGGGGTTGCAGGTGTAATCATCGGTATCATTATGCCTTTTTCACCACATTCAGAGGGCTATTGGACGCTCAATGCCTTTGTGGTAGTGGTGCTTGGCGGAATTGGCTCACCGGCAGGCGCTCTTATAGGCGGGTTACTGCTCGGTCTTATCGTAACCTTTACGGCCTTAATTATCGGACCAAGCTTTACAAATGCGATGATGTTTCTCATTCTGGTCATTATGCTGCTTTTTCGTCCTCAGGGCCTTCTTGGTCATGCCTATGGAGAATCCCGATGATACCTGTTTCTAGTAACAATTTTTTTCAAATCAGGTTTCTAATCCCGTTCTTTCTGTTTTTATGCATATTTTTGATAGCCCCCATGTTTTTATCTACCTATCATATCAGGGTATTACAGCTTTTCTTCTTTGCTGTGGGAATCGGCGTTAGCTGGAATATATTGAGTGGATTTTCGGGTTACTGGAGTTTTGGGCATACGCTTTATATTGGCGTGGGCGCATTCGTTGCGGGTAAAGTTGCCTCAATTATCGGATTGCACTATGGAAATATTATTGTGCTTGTTGTGTCTACACTATCCGCAAGTTTATTTTGTGCCTTTTTGGCCTTCATTCTATCATATCCTATCCTCCGGTTGCGCGGAATTTTCTTTGCTATATCAATGCTTGGAATTGCTGAATTGATTTCGGAACTCAGCAGCAATTTTGATTGGATAGGCGGCGCAATGGGATTGACAATGCCCGAAGTAAGTCCGGAAAATATCGATCCAGCTGTTTTTTTCTACTATATATTTTTACTATTGGCGATTTTCATTTTAATTGTTTCGGCCTACATCAAAAAAAGCAAATTTGGATATGGTCTTGTGAGTATACGTGAGGATGAAGGTACGTCTAAAATGCTCGGGGTACCTACTGAAAAATACAAAATCTCAGCTTCGATTATCAGTGGTGCTTTTGTTGGATTATTAGGCGCTGTCTATGGCTTCAATTTGGGTTATTTTACCGCGCCGTCAGTATTTAGAGTAGATTTTAGTATAAACATGATTTTATATAATCTTATCGGTGGGATCGGAACAATTTTTGGCCCGGTTATCGGTGCTGCGATATTGGTTTTTCTGACTAAAGTTGTTCTCGCCAAATTACTCAATTATCACATTTTAATTACCGGACTTCTGGTAATTATAATCGTTCTTTCTGCACCCAAAGGGATTATCGGAACCGTTAATTCTTTGATTGAAAAACGGAAGGCTTCAAAGGGTACCAAAACCCAAAAAAATTAAGTGATTTAAAGCAAATACTCATAAAAAAAACAGCTATTGATACTATGACAAAAGAAGACATAATTTTATGTGGGGAAAATGTGACCAAACGGTTTCGCGGTCTTGCCGCAGTGTCATCGATTGACTTCGAAATACAACGCGGGGCTATTTATGGTCTTATTGGGCCCAATGGTGCTGGCAAATCGACCGTTTTTAATTTGATTACCGGTTACTTGTCGTTAACTGAGGGTGCTGTATGGTTTGACGGGAAAAGAATCGACCGCTTACCTACGTCGAAAATAAATCGCCTGGGAATTGCGCGGTCATTTCAAATTGCAAAACCATTTTTTGGGCTTTCCGTATTTGAAAATGTTCTTATCGGCTCCTTATTCGGTTTCCAAGATGCTAGAGATGTTAAAAAGACTACTGATGAAGCCCTTGAAATAACAAATCTTTTTTCCAGAAGAGATTTTATGGCCTCCACCCTGACAGTTGGGCTTCTTCGAAAGTTAGAACTCGCTAGAGCGATTGCGACTCGCCCAAAACTTTTACTGGCAGATGAGCCCTGTGCAGGTTTGAATGGGACAGAAACAGAAGAGATGATAACTATTCTTCGTAGTCTCAGAGATAAAGGGATGACAATCTGGCTTGTAGAACATGACATGCGTACAGTTATGAATGTTTCCGATAAAATAATTGTTTTAGATGCAGGCGCTAAAATCTTTGAAGGGACACCGGCTGATGTTTCAACCCATCCCAGAGTTATTGAAGCATATTTAGGCGCAACTTTCGAATATAAAGTTGAATAATTCTGCTTCTGGAGGACATAGATTGCTTAAAGTTGAAAATTTAAAATATTCATATAGCGGCATTACTGCCGTCCATTCTGTTTCGCTAAATGTCGAAGAAGGCGAAATAGTTGCCTTAATTGGTTCAAATGGAGCCGGAAAATCAACGACAGTTAAAATGATTGCCGGTGCACTCAAACCATTATCAGGACAAATTGTTTTTCACGACAAACTGATCACAGGATCTCCCTGTTGCGATATCGTTGCAAAAGGAATAACGCTTGTCCCTGAGGGACGTTTAGTTTTTCCTCAAATGACTGTTTTAGAAAACCTTTTACTTGGCGGACAACACCTGCGCTCTCGTAATAAAATCAAAGAAAATTTAGATCAAGTATATACCCTGTTCCCAAGATTAGCGGAAAGACAGCGACAGCATGCTGGATCTTTAAGCGGTGGGGAGCAGCAAATGCTGGCTGTCGCCAGAGGCTTGATGACTTCCCCAAGACTAATGATACTCGATGAGCCTTCTCTTGGATTGAGTCCATTATTGGTCCAACAAATTTTTGAACTCATTTGCAGCCTTAACAATGAAGGCATCAGTATCCTGTTAGTCGAACAAAATGCGAACATGTCTTTACAGGTCGCTGCCAGGGCCTACGTGATCGAAAAGGGTGAAGTTACCCTCACCGGCTCAGGTCAGGAACTCCTGAATAATGAATTTGTAAAAAAAGCATTTTTAGGAATGTAAAACTTCCCCTATGGATTCAATACTGTTCGCTTAACTTTTGTGTTCTAAATAGTTTATGAAAACGTATATCATCAAACGACTCATAGAATCGATCGGTATCTGTTTGGTCATCTCCATGATCTCCTTTTTTCTCCTCTTTCTGAACACTGATCCTGCCCTGTTGCTGCTTCCCCCGGAGGCGGAAGTCGAAGATATTGCCATCTTCAAGAAACAGATGGGATTGGATCAACCGGTCATTGTCCAGTACCTTGATTTTCTGGGAAAAGTGGTACTACACGGTGATTTTGGCGAATCATTCTTAGCAAAAGTTCCAGCCATTGAACTGGTCGCAGATAAACTGCCTGCCACCATACAACTGACTCTGGCCGCACTCCTGTTGGTTAATATTGTAGCCGTTCCTTTGGGGGTGATTGCTGCTATTCGTCGATATTCATTGATGGATAATGTTGTTACGCTTATTTCCCTGGTAGGTCAGGCCATGCCGCTGTACTGGTTCGGCATCATGTTGTCTATCATTTTCGGCGTATGGCTTGGCTGGCTGCCGATTTCAGGTTCCGGCAGCCTGCTTCATTTGATACTACCGGCGATAACACTTGGTTCCTGGATCCTGCCGGTGAACATGCGCCTGGTCCGATCCAGTATGCTGGAAGTCCTCAACCAGGATTACATCAGAACCGCCCGGGCCAAGGGTTTATCAGAGAAGAAGATTCTAATTAAACATGCATTTAAGAATGCGGCGATTCCTGTAGTGACTGTTTCCGGTATGCAGTTCGGCGTGCTGTTGGGCGGGGCGGTGGTTACTGAAACAGTATTTGCCTGGCCTGGGTTGGGCCGGTTGGTAGTGGATTCCATCCGTATGGGGGATTATCCGGTGGTTCAGGCCATTGTGGTGATTTTTGCCATGGGTGTTGTTCTTTCAAATTTGACGGCGGATATTGTGGCTGCACTCATCAATCCGCGCATAAGGCTAAGCTGATGGAGAGCAAAATGGAAAGCAAAGTGACATCCGGAATATGGATGGGCGATGCATCCGGAGTCGAAGAACTTGTGGACGAGCCGCCCTCTATAATCCGTTTGATTTTTAGAAAAATGTGGCAACTCAGATTGGGTATGGTTGGGGGTTTTCTGATTTTTTGCCTGGTATTCACAGCTATCTTTTGTCCGGTTATCGCTCCCCACGATCCTTACAAGCAGAACATCACAAATCGGTTGAAACCCCCGGTCTGGATTGAGGGTGGGACATCCGAATATTTGATGGGAACCGATCATTTGGGCCGTGATCTTCTAAGCCGAATCATGTACGGAGCCAGAATATCTTTAGTGATAGGGGTGTGTGCAGTCATACTGCAGGTAATTGTCGGTGTCGGACTAGGGCTTCTGGCCGGCTATCATGGAGGAAAAACAGATTCTGTAATTTCCTTTATGGTGAACACCTTGATGGGGTTTCCTTTTATCCTGCTGGCCATGAGCCTGGTCGCCGTCTTGGGCCCCAGTCTTCAGAATATTATCATCGCTCTGGGAATAACCCAGTGGACTGTATTTGCACGTATTACCCGTATCGAAACCATGAAATATCGGGAGCAGGAATTTGTCCTGGCCGCCACTTCTCTTGCATTTTCCGCCAAACGAATTCTTCTACGGCATATCCTGCCGAACCTGGTGCCCATCCTGCTGGTACTTGCCAGCATTGAGGTGGCCCGGGCCATTATTCGAGAATCGTTGCTTTCATTTTTAGGACTTGGGATTCAACCCCCCACACCCAGTTGGGGAACCATGCTGGCTGAAGGACGGAACTATATGTTGATGCAATGGTGGCTGGCTGCATTGCCTGGAGCCGCCATTTTCATAAGCGCGATTGGTATCAACTTGTCGGGAGATGCACTCCGGGATATTTTCGATCCATATTTGAGAAAAAGCTGATAATGACTCAAGAGAATACACCGCTATTAAATGTAAAAGATTTAAAAAAGTACTTTCCTATTACCAAAGGAATACTCGGCAAAACAGTGGGATATGTGTATGCGGTTGATGGAATCAGTTTTACAGTTAAACCCGGGGAAACGGTAGGACTGGTTGGAGAGTCAGGGTGCGGGAAGACGACGGCAGGCCGTTGTCTGAACCGGTTGTACGATTCAACCGCCGGGCGGGTAGAGTTTCAGGGCAATGATATAGCCAAGTTAAATAGTAAGGAGTTAATCAAGCTCCGCACACAGATACAGGTTATTTTCCAGGATCCGTATTCATCGCTGAATCCCCGGATGCGAGTAAGCAGCATTATCGGAGAGGCCTTGAAAGTTCATCAGCTGGTACCAAATGGTGAGTGGAAGGATCGGGTCAAAGAACTGCTGAATAATGTGGGGTTGCCGGCCGATTGTATGGCCCGCTATCCCCAGGAGTTTTCCGGTGGACAACGCCAACGCATCGGTATTGCCCGGGCGCTTGCCATGTCTCCCAAACTGATTATCGCAGACGAACCGGTTTCCGCATTGGATGTTTCCATTCAGGCACAGGTGATTAATCTGTTGGATCAACTCAAAAAGGATTTTCATCTTTCTTACGTGATTATTGCTCATAATCTAAGTGTTGTGGAACATGTGGCGGATCGGATTGCCGTTATGTACCTGGGTAAACTGGTAGAGGAGGCTTCCGACAGGGAGCTGTATCTGAATCCAAAACACCCATACACGATAGCATTATTAGATGCAATTCCGATAGCCAAAGCCGGCGGCCGAGAAAGACGATTGAAGCGGCAGCTTTTAAAGGGGGATGTGCCGAGCCCCATCAATCCGCCATCCGGATGCCGTTTTCATACCCGATGCCCAAAGGTAATGGATATCTGTTCAAAAGAAGATCCACCAAGGCTGGAAGTCCAGAAGCGGCATTTTGTCTCTTGTCATCTTTTTACTTAGTCGAAGAATATAATCATGCTGGAAAATTTAATAGCGGTTTCCGATCTGCAGACCAGCTTTTTCACACCAGAGGGCACTGTCCGGGCAGTAGACGGAGTTTCATTTGGTATCCCCAAGGGCAGGACACTTGGTATTCTGGGAGAGTCAGGTTGTGGAAAATCGGTCACGGCCCTGAGCATCATGCGGCTGATTCCCAACCCTCCTGGACGAATCGAAAACGGATCAATCATGTTTGACGGAATGGATCTTGTAAACGCTTCACCGGTTGAGATGCAGACCATTCGAGGCAATTCAATTTCCATGATTTTCCAGGACCCCATGACATCATTAAATCCGGTGTATACCATCGGAAATCAGATTTCAGAAACATACATTACCCACCAGGGATTGAGCCGGAGTGAAGCAATGGATCGATCCATAGATATGCTGAATATCGTGGGTATTCCGGCACCGGAAAACGGGTTCACGAATATCCTCATCAACTCTCCGGCGGTATGCGACAGCGTGCCATGATTGCCATGGCTATGGCCTGCCGTCCAAAGCTGCTGATTGCCGATGAGCCCACAACCGCTCTGGATGTAACAATTCAAGCCCAGATTCTGGATCTCATGCTCGAACTTCAGGAAGAACTCGGAATGTCGATCATAATGATTACCCATGATCTGGGTGTGATCGCAGAGGTGAGCGATCAGGTAGTGGTTATGTATGCCGGCGAAGTGGTGGAGTATTGTCCCATTGATACCCTGTTTGCGAAAAGCCGGCACCCCTACACCATCGGGTTGATGCAGTCCATACCCAAACTTGGTCACAAGTTTAAATACGGCAAAGTACCGCTTAAAGAAATATCGGGAATAGTTCCCAGCTTAATTCGTCTGCCCTCAGGTTGTAAGTTCGCGCCGAGATGTGAACATGTTATGGAGCGTTGCCGCAATCAACGGCCCCCGCTTGTTGCTCTTAATTCAGAACATGGTGCCAAATGCTGGTTGATGATCGATAGCAACGCTCAGGAGCAGACACAAACAACCCAATAAGGAGGTTATTATGAAAGTGAAGAAATGGAGTTTATCAGCAATATTGTTGCTTATTTTTATCATGGTTGCCATCCCGGCTTCAGCCGCAAAAAAGG